>JBBPNE010000230.1:0-35076 GCA_038090735.1 Xerocomellus amylosporus | reverse complement strand
CTGGCCCATCGGAAACAGTGTTCTCGGTACTGCCCTTGACTTCACGAATTATTTTGTCCATGTGAGCAAGATGGGTGGGATTGCCCCACATGCCGTGAATGAGTACCAGTAGATGAATGTCTGTCATAGATCGCTTTTTGTGCACTACGCACATGAACAATGATGAGCTGTGGATCGTGACCCGAATCATGCTACGGTGCAGCAACGCACCTTGGGATCGAAAACAAAGAGGATACAAAGGTCAACGTGCAAACGGCGAGACACGACCTGTCGGTTCAATTCGAGTAATAAGAGGCAGTGAGGACCGCAGACATCCGGCGAGTTTTGCGAACTACGTCTTCCGGGGCGTGCTTGAAGTTGAAATACACGGCCTGATGCCGGCCAGCGCCACAACTCGGCCTCCTCGCTTCTTCCGCTTTCGGCAGTCCCGAAGCACCATAAGCGCGTATTAGTACGGTGGTAGCTATATTATACCCATGGTATGATAAAACCGGATCGTTCTCTTTGGCAATCAGTTCTACATGACCCCTTGGAACCTAGAATTATCCCTTTCCCTGAGACATGTTCCAATAGAGTGAAATTGGGATAACTACGGTGACAAGTAAGACGGCGGCAGCAGCCTCGACCGTCATCCCCCTTTGCCTCCGAGCCTTTCCGTCGGGAATGTACTGAAAAGGTACGGATCATCATGTCGAACCAGACACCTCCATCCATGAACTACACTTCGAGCAGTGTGTCGACATCGCTTTGGCCGCCCTGTTCACTTGCTCGTCAGCGATGAAAGCAGGTTAAAGTTCCTTGATCACTTCTGCTCGGCGCAGGTATCGTAGCAGTATCATTGGTTTGATCGATCGTATGGAACTCACCGGTTCAAGTTGGGTTGTTTGCATATCCGAGAAATTGATTCTTGAAAGCGCCCTTTGCGGTCTTCGGGCGGGAGGCATTTCGGCTCGGCTTCTCGCGCACTAACTGCTTGGATTGTAATCAACCCTCGTGATACTGCGGATCCTCTTGCCAAGTGTAGGATGTTTCCGGTATCAGAACCCCGCTTAAATAGTGGATCTGTTATGCGGTCTAACAAGACTGTCCTCGTTTACAATTACAACAAGACACATGTAGTGCACCATAAATAAATCTAGTGAATGGCATGGTCATGGCTACAGCTCAAAATGATCAGCCCAATGTCGTAGCACACCTTCCCCCTCTAGATGGAGCTTGACATCTCGACATACGATCATACCATGTGTATTCCGGACGCCCGGAAAGAATGCGCACTCTTTCTGCAGCTGGGGAATTTTGTTCAGGTTCTGAACCCAGCGACGCTGTATAGGACTAAGGAAAGCCTGGGGTGGTGAAGGTCTTGAATCATTCACTACCACTTGTTGTGACAGAGTGCTTTCGATGGGTTCTTCGCTGGGCAGGGGCGAAGGCGAAGAAGGGGTGCCCTGGGAATCGTCGTACATATCGAGAACAACGCTCTCGACTTTGCTTTCCAGCTCTGCAATGATATGGGCAAGTCTCTCCTTCTTCGACCCATCAATCTCGAGGGCCTTGAGGCGAGTCTTGGAGTGGTAGGATGAAATTGAGAGACGGACGAGTGCGAGCAAAACGAAAGTAGGGAATATTATTGGAAGGAGCGTATACACAAGCTGGATGAGGGGTAGTCCATAAACAGGCACACGGGAAGAAACCATCACGAACTCACGAGATTCATGGGGAAACCACCCTGGAGCACAGGCGGCACTGGAGGGCTCAAATTTCGGATTCTCGTGAATACGTTCGTCTGTTCTCGTTCTCTTGGCGGTGGAGGAGAGGATAGTATTGTATATGACTTGACCATGTGCTTGTATTGGTCATGAAACTCTCTGGAGATCGCTAAGTGCTTGAAGAGTGAATGAACGACAACACGTACATTTCAAGGCAGTTCTTCTCGTATTCTGCAAACAAATCGATCTCCTCAATTGCCGCACTAACATATGGTACGGTGAGATCATTAATCCTGTGAGAAAGTCAATATCATGTTTCTCGTCAAGCTTGTCTCGGCTCACGCGTTCGCATAGAGTCTTATGTTGGGGAAGAGCAGGAGGGCTTGATAAAAAATGTGTTCTGTGTGTATATTCAGAACTCACAGTGCTCTGCGAAAACGAAACATACTGACCCGGATCGGCAAGAACATCCAGGAGAGGTCTACCCCTCGGTGACCACTTGTCGACACAGAAGAACTGTTTCCCAGTCCGTGAAAGCAGCCTCGGACCGATATAATTTGCAATCGCAGAAAGGGTGGAAGGAAGTTTAGGTATCCCAACGTGTGGTGTAGCAGCGGTGTTAAAGTTGACCGGCATCACTTTCTCGAAGAACTTGTTCTGGTGCAGGATTCTTCAAGGCTCCGTGTCAGCGCACGGGCACACCGGGGAACGGGCCGCTCGTACCCAATGACGTATCGCGCAACTAAGCCCCCTAAACTGTAGCCCATTACCGAGAAATGAGTGACTTTCTTCCCCCGGTTCTCGTATTGCTGAATTCCCTCCAAGATCTTGAACGATGTGAGCAGGAATACAAAGGAGAACGAAACAGAGGGATACCTCACCTCCTGAGCTACCCTCTCGCCTCCCCAGTCAATCCCATCGTATGTTGACTCGTCACTGTTTGTTTTGGCTACCAAGACCGCAAGTTCTGGCCCATCGGAAACAGTGTTCTCGGTACTGCCCTTGACTTCACGAATTATTTTGTCCATGTGAGCAAGATGGGTGGGATTGCCCCACATGCCGTGAATGAGTACCAGTAGATGAATGTCTGTCATGAGGGTATATTGCTTTGTGCACTACGCACACGAATGTTTGAACAATGATGAGCCGTGGATCGTGACCGGAATGAGCTACGGTGCAGCGAGGGTATAAAGGACAACGTGCAAACGGCAAGACACAGCCTGTCGCTTTCGACTAATACCCGAGGCTGTGAGGGCCGCAGCTATGGGCTACGTCTTCCGGGGCTGCGTGACGCGTCTGTACGGCCAAGCAGTGCCACCTGACTCAGTGCGTCGGACGAGTCGGCGGTTCAAACGTTCAGGTTCGCTTGTTCCGCTTTAGCAACTCGCCAAGCACACTGCACAGCGTACCAACGCATGATAAAACAGTATCAATATGCTCTGGTCGTACTACACGCCCAAGTGAGGCTGTGCGGTTGACGAATGAAAAATGTTGTGAGGATGTCAACTCGACGCATGTCACGCTGCCAGTCACACAATATTTTCCGTCAATCGTCAACCGCACTAGCCTACCACAGCCTCACTTGGGCGTGTAGCGGACACCAAGTCTTGAAGAACACATGATCGTATATGGAGCAGCGCACAAGAACTTGACGAGAGCCTTGACTCAGGTTTGCCACGCATGTGGCGGGCCTATCAAGACAGCGTTCTACAGTGAGGTTAAGTGAAACCGTAATCGATGGTGAGTCAGGCCTTCAGGACCTGTCAGGACAAGCGTCGTACAAAATGACCAAGGATGTTGGTCACCAGGGACTGGGGAATAGTGGTGCACATCCGGGTAGATGTGACGCAAATTTTTGAGAGACTCGGCAGTAAACCTACGCCCGTGACATGACAGAACTCAACTCGGGGGAACTTAAGACTCAGGCATCATTCAAGTAACCAATACGTTATACAGACAATGTTTAGATGATTCATACACTGCCCGTGGGTTGCCAATGCACCTGGTCAACCAGTCGAGAAAGGAGCGTCGTACAAAATGACCAAGGATGTTGGCCAAGAACTGCGGAATTGGTGCGCGTCCAAGTACACGTGACGCAAATGTTTGAGAGAGCTGTCCTGGAACCGTTGGAGCTTCCCAGACTGTCCAGGTCCACGGCGGATATTCTCAAGAGAAAGGATGCTGCGGAGTACTTGGACAATGAGTTTAGGTGGGATATCGGCACCGAGGACCTTGAAGGCAACATCTGCTCGGAGGTACCGTTCACGGGGCGTACGAGTCGCGTCGAAGGTGGTGGCGTTTGGAAATGCTTCCTCCTGCAGCCGGGTCAGAAAAGCGGAAGATATATTAGATACAACCCACTCACGTTCATACTAGCACTAGCAACATTCAAGAAGACGTGTTCACCTTGTTGAACTGCGAGAGAACCAACAGCGTGGTCTTTCTTAGTAACATAAGATACTCCCGCAAAAGGGGGGTCAATCCCTGCACATAGGAGTGTTATAAAGGATTTCATGGCCAATATGCCATGCTTACTCAGTGCCTCAATGACATACGCCTCGAGACCGGCCAGGTCTTTGGTGTCGACACTCTTCGCCTGGGTACGGAAGGTTGCATTCTCCTCAGAGTCGAGGAGGAGGTTAACTACGTTTGTCAAGGCTACATTTTAAAAAGTTAGCAAATTTACTGTCCACATCGAACATTAACACTTGCCTAGCGATACCTCTACAGTCACACCAACCAGAAGAGCCAGAATCTCGTTGACGACCTGTTCGTTAGAGTGACCAAGCTCAAAAAGGCGCTTCAAAAGTTCGTTATGACCACTCCTCTTTCTACCGAAGATAGTCCCGAAGATCCCAGCTATGGAGATCTGTGGTGAGAGTAAGTGTGAGGATGTCGTGCCGACGCAACAAACTACTTACCCGAGACCCAGCAACACCGAAAGAGGCTTTGATGTGATGAGATAGCTCCTCAACGTGTCCCTGGACCTTCCGTTTCAAGACCATGTACTTGGCAGGCTCAACATCAAGGAAGATGAATCTACGAATCGCTCAGTTACATACAACAAATAAGGCTCAGTGGATATCCTTACTGGTAAATTTCACCGAGTATATCGTACAACTCCTGGGGAGTGTAAACACCGGACTGACGCGATTTATCCTTGAGCGGTATACCAGCCTGAGGAAATCAACCTTGAGCAAACACGTAACCTGATGGTATTCAGGTGAAGCATACGCACGATTTCTGAGGCGGCCCAGTAGACAGGGACAAGTTTCAAAACATCACCAACAATGTTCACACTTTTGGTATTCGTGTTGATCAACGAGTAGGAGGCAGCTGACACCAACTCAGCAGTTTTCTTGTAGAAGTACTGCCCGATCTTCTCAGTGGCTTCAGGTGATGGAGCTAATGCGCTTATAAATTCTTTCTGTACTTGAACCGCATCGGTAGATGCAGAGAAGAACCTATCGAATGCCCAGCATCAGGCTCTGAAATAAACGAAAGTATAAATAACTTGCCCTTTGCCCTTGACGACCTCACTAGCATGCTTCTCGGAAACTGGAGTGAAACTCTGTGTATCTCTGAGTACTTCCCCAACCTCGACATAGCCAGAAACATTGGTAGACGGGACACGTGTCTTTGGGCGTTCCAAAGAATAGTCGTCCAGCTTGCCTAGGCCCTTGAGATACCCCCCCATGGGTTCCGGGTGTATGAGAGGGAACCAAGTATACACCGACTTCTCGTCGTAATCGTTTGGCAGAGTACGAAGGAATAGACGTCCGAGGGTTGAACCGAAGCCCCAGCCATTGGGATCACGTTGACAATCAGCAAAGCCCCACGACGTCAAGTTGTAAGGGGTGAAATCCTCGGTGAAGAATCGGTCCCCGCGAGTGAGAGCAATGGCATCCGAAAGAATGGCACGAGCAACAGTGTAGCCAGGGCAGAGACCCGCACCTACTGTAACGGGTTTTGTTTCCTCAGCTTGGAGGCCGACATATAACTCCAAGTTATTTATGTGTCCGTAAAGCTTCTCAGCTGCAGCCGCAACCCGTTTGTCTGGGTTCCATTCCTCGAAGTTCGAGTACGCTAGTCATACTTAGTTAGCGATTGTTCGGAAACCAACCGTGCACAGATGCGCACTCTTTAGGCCAAGGAATTTCCGAAAATCGTTAAGCGAGCAAACACCCCAAGCACGGTTAGCTTCAATACCCATGATTTCGTTCAGCTTCATGATTCCCGGTGTACCGCGGGCACCAAAGGCACCCGCATGATGAGACGTGCTGGATATGTACATGAGCTGATGTGGATCTCGTAATCGAGGGTTACACACGAGTTGTGCAGGATGTTTGCGAGATCTGAATCCTTGAAAGTATCATCTTCTTGGCGTTGTAAGCTACGCGTCAATTAAGTCAGCGACAGTACACTAAAATTGATCACATAACTCACTTGCCAAATGTCCAATGCTCAATGCCAGGCTGAGTTGCCTCGAGTTTGGCCTCTATCTTGTAGAAATCTGCGACAGTGATTTGCTCAGGATCCTTGCCCGGGAAAAGCTTTTCAAACTGGAGCTTAACCCACTCCTCATCTTGAAGAGAAGTAGTTGCATGCCATCTGTACAAGCAATTGAACTATCGAAAGCCGGTTAACTCTACGGTAGCACGAATTAGAGCTCACGAACCTCGACACTGCATGCATTACCGCGACCACGCTCGAATAACTCGTGATCGGTACGCATTTCGCCAAAAGGTTCCAAACTCCAGCTCGAGCCTGTCCGAAAAAGACCCAGGATTGCAGAGAAGTAATCGGAAAACACGACTGCAGCGAACCAAGCTGAATTACAGAGGCGTGCAATCTGGAAAATTTCTGCGGTGCACGATTGTTAGACAACAACTGTCAGGAGTGTACGGAATTCGCAAACCTTCTTCTTGTTTCAGCAGCTTGGGAGAATTAGCCGGAAGTGTGGTCGGGTTGACCCATGTTCCTCGCTCATTGATCTCCAAAATACGACGGGCAATATACTACACCAAGATTACCAAGACTGAAGCTTGGATGTTCACAAACTTACGTTGTGATTACGATTGAACAGGACAAGAAGCACTGAAGTAGCAGGGGGGAGGAGAAGTAAACGATCCTCGGCAAAGGTATCGGGATGGAGACACCCTCGACCATCTTTGATTCGGATCTGGATCATGTGTCAGCGTACCTATAGTCTTAGAGCGCGAAACCAGACCTGGTCTTGCATGGCTTGGTCGTTACCATACAAAGGAGCGAGATCAACATAACCGGAAGTCAAGTTAATGTTCGGATTTTTGTGATCAGTTCGGAAGACACTGTGAATAACAAGGGCAGCAAAAGAAAACATCAAAGACGATAAGCCAGCAGGATGGTTTCGGAACTAGGAACACGTTATTAATCTCAGCGGATGATTCTGCGCCCAATGAGAGGTTACCTCGTCCCGGCGAAGCAGTGTATCGAATACAAGACCAGCATCAGGTAGCTGATTGCGCGGAAGGGGGTTGCCCTGTTGCACAGAACGTGCATATGGCGTGCCAGCCTTGCCCAAGTCTGGAGAATCAGGATTGTTGTTGGACCCGTCCGCCGTGCGAAATGCGTATTCAGGACCGATGAATGTTGCAGGAGGATGGGGAAGATCATTGTACACTTGGGACCATCGAGTATAAATGACAAAAATAAGTGTCATGAAGATAAGTACTCACATGTCTTGATGACAAAGCTCTGAGAAAGATCTTGGATTTTGCCTGATGGGTGTTTGGCCATGAAACTCAAGAGATGCTCAAGCTGATCAATTACATGAGAACAATGTCACGGAATGTCAACAGACGAAGCTTGGTTGGAAACTTACCAGCATCTTTCGGTCATCAACGGCACCCGAGTGCGCGACAGTGTCAAGGACTGCGGACTGCAATAAATGTCGGATTAGCTTCCAAAGCTCCGACAAAAAAAATTACCAGTGTCGATTCATTTATGTCCTCAGCAGCGCGCTTCATCTACAATCGTATTAGAATGGTTACAATATCTCGATTGTTGTGTGCACACCAGGTCTTTGACGGCTGCGAGGGCCTTTGTCGTCGCCGATTCGCTCGACGACGAAGTCGGAGCATATTCGGCTATGGGCGACTCCTGGCCATTCTGATAAAAATGAGTTTGCGCGAGGTGTGAAAATGGAACAGACTCGCGGATTGGCTCTTGGTGGAGAATCGTGACGAAAAAGTCCTGGTGAGGGCAGACATGGTGGACGGGATTGAAGGGAAGGGAGAGGTGCCTTCCACTGCTACTTATAGCTCGCGAAATGTAGCTGCTACCGAGAATGGGAGAATGCGCCCAGATATGGGCCTGAACCGAATAACACGTAGCTGATTGGTACCACATACCCCATTTTGTTTTGATGGATCGCGTAATGACTGGCGGGCCGCGCCCATCGTTGGCACGAAGGTGATGCGGCGGCTGATCTGGATTGATATTATGTAGCAGTTACAGTTACAGTGGGCAAACGTCACTGCAGCTGTTTGCGCTGTCCCCGGTGGTGACATGACGCTGGAGAGCGGACGGGTGCAGTGTTTGCAAGTGGCGTGCCCATCGTGTGTTCTGGCGAAGAACGCCACCGAGCAACTTCAAGTTGTGTTCCACTGTTGTTCAGGCTTCGCAGAGTTCTCTGAAACGTAAGTTGGCAACCGGCTTGAGTAAGTACCGAAATCTCCTTGGTTGCCATATGTCACTGGCATTATTGTGAGACCAAGAGCTGTAATCCCCCAGTCAGTGCCGGGGACATGAATTCTTGCCAGCCGCCGCATCAGATGCAGTGGAAATTTTAGGTAAGGCCCAAGCGTGTAGCATGTGAAGCAACCATGTGAGTGATGGGAAAGAACACACAATCGTTATGTAATTAGAGTTTACTTGTATTCCGCCCTTACAGTTGTTGTCCTCACCCAGGATGGACTCATCAGAGCTTTATCACATCAAACAACAGTTCACTCTCGGCGCTTATCCTGCCCTCATCGGAGCACCAGTACCTGACCCCTCGTCACCAGACTACATTCCGACTATCCTTTACAAGGCCCGTGCTCATCTGACGTCCGGTGATCCAGCTTCCGCTCTTGCCTTGATCCCAAACGAGTCGGATAATGTCGCACTTCGCGCCGTCGCCGCACTAGCACAGGGAGAGGAAGGTCTTGAGATTCTCCGCGACATTTGTGTGGAGATTGAGGCCGAAGGGGACGAACACATCGGGGAATGGGAACGGGACGTGGTTGCTGTATTGGCGGCTACAGCGTTTATCCGTGCAGGTGAGGTTGAAGAAGCTCTCGAGACACTGCGTGATTCTGCCGCGTCCGGCAACGAATCGTGAGTAATCCCGTCACATTTCATCATCCTCCTGGACCAATCCTGGTTTCAACAGATCTGCTGCTCTCGTTCACATCTACTTATCCCTCTCCCGACCAAACACCGCTCGAAAGATACTGTCGACGGCACTGCAAGCTAACCCAGACGCTCTTGTCTTGCAGTTATCCGAAGCCGCTATATCTCTGGCCACCGGCGCCCAGGGAACAAGTGGTAAGTCATATCCTAAAGTTTGCCCCTCACCCCGACTCATTCTGGTGGCCAGGGGAGCCGTTTGCCTCAGCTATTTCCTTTTACACCGAACAGCTAGCGAATCCCTCCGTGTCTTCAGCTGCCCTGCTCATTGGGAGGGGGGTGGTACGCATTTTGCGCAATGAATTGTCGGCTGCTCGAAGTGATCTGGAAGAAGCTGAGAGTATCTTGTCACGTGCGCAAACTGATAGTGGAGTAGATGAGGTCCTCGCTGGGATGACCGTCGCCGCCGGTCTCGGTGCAGGAAAGCGCGGCGAAGCGGAAGAGTTCTGGAGGTGAGTCAATTCGCATTTATCGTCGGTCCGGGGATGGTCCTCAAGAAGCGTCTCCTTCGTAGTCGGCTGTCAAGCCAATACCCTTCACACCCAATGGTTACGGACCTCAGTTCCAAAGCAGACCTTTTTGATTCGTGTGCCGCGAAATTCGAGATACCACCGCGTGCTGTGGTCGCTACCTCATGATCTGTTCAAGATCAAAACCAGTCAACTATACTTGTTGCAACAGAAAATAACGTATTCGCCCACGCAAGCAACGTCGACTGAACTTTGCAGGAGGGATTGAAGTGGAGGACTGAGTCATGTATATGAGATTCTTTGGTAGATGTGCAGTACATTGATCGCATGGTGATTATACACGCTCAAGAGTCTGCAGAACAGTTCGTTGTGAGGATAAAAAGACGCATATATTGTGCAGCAGCTCTGCCCCATTTTCCTCCCCAGCGAGCGTAGTCCTCGTTGGCTTTCCATCGCACCAACGAAATTTTGTTCTTGCCTTTCGTCTCTGAATCTGCCTCAGAGGATGGCCAAGAACTGGAAACTCGATGTCCAGCGTGGCTTCTCTCTGCAGGAGTGGTTCTGGTATATGAATGGCTTATCTTCAGCCTTCAGATGTTCTGGTAACCAGATCGTACTACTTGCCAGAACGGTCTGGTGACCAGATTACCGGGCCGGTATGTCGAGGCACAAGTCACGCTCTGTTGTCTGCTGACCGGTACTAGTGCCGTCCCATCATTTCGATATCGATGGGCCTTGCAGGTATAAAGTTCACACCAATGATCGTTAATCGATAAAGCCCCCGTTTCGAAGTAACTTTTACTACAATGCCTGACGGCGGTTTTGCAGACCTTTATAACCCTCGCAAGGTCCTCGATGATCCCTCTTTTCGCGTCCTCGGGCCAAATGAGACACCCTCTCCGGATGCCAATATTGCAGCGTTCTACAATCCCGACCATGTAATCCATCTTGTCGAAAAACCTCGTCCCAAGCCTGGCCCCGGTCAGGTCTTGCTCCATGTGCGTGCTACGGGAATTTGTGGGTATGTGCGATGGCCGCTTTTGCGCACTCGATTTAAATGTTGACTACTGGTCAACAGGAGTGATGTGCATTTTTGGAAACACGGTCGTGTCGGTGACTCGATGATTGTGACAGACGAAGTGGGTTTATCAATTCTTGTCCGCGGGGATAACCAAATGACCCACTGCAGTGTGGCTCTGGCCACGAGTCCGCTGGGGAAGTCGTCGAGGTTGGAGAAGGTGTCACGCAGTGGAAAGCAGGTGAGCAGACAAAATTTGAGTAATCGGGAGCTCAACGACACCCCCAGGTGATCGCGTCGCAATCGAAGCAGGTGTGCCTTGCTTCAAGCCATCGTGTGACTACTGCGGGATCGGCAGGTATAATGCATGTACGCGCCATAGCTATATCCCAGGCCCAAGCATTCCTGGATGCTGACACAGAACACGCAGGCCCTGACATTGTCTTCTTCTCGACTCCCCCTTTCCACGGTGCGTCGCATGTTGTGAACTAGAGGTGTCTATTAATATTATGTCGCGTTTAACAGGGACACTCACTAGATGGCACCTCCATCCTGCTGAATGGCTTCATCGTCTGCCCGATTCAGTCTCGTTTGAGGAGGGCTCCTTGTGCGAGCCCCTAGCTGTTGCGCTGGCCGGTATCGAGCGCAGTGGCCTTCGTCTTGGTGACTCCACTCTTATTTGGTACTTCGGATTCGTCAATCGCACTCTTATCTCCCTGACGACTTTTCAGTGGTGCTGGGCCGATCGGTTTAGTTTCCTTGCTCTCTGCTAGAGCGGCTGGTGCAGAACCCATTGTTATAACGGACCTGTTTCAGAGCCGCCTTGATTTCGCAAAGAAACTGGTCCCTGGTGTTCATACCGTGCTCGTCGAACGTGGATCGACGCCAAAAGAGTCCGCTGAGAAGATCAAGGCAGCGGCTAGAGGGCCTATCAAACTTGCTCTCGAATGTTCAGGCGTTGAGAGTAGTATACACACTGCCATCTATGTGAGTAGAGACAATTCTTTGCGAGTAAAATCTCACGAGAAAAATGACATGCAGTCTGCGCAATTCGGCGGCAAGGTCTTCATTATCGGAGTCGGCAAAAACGAACAAGTGGTAACGCATTACTTGGACAACTGTCATAATCATCTACATTGACCTTTACAGTTCCCATTTATGCATCTCAGTGCTAATGAAATCGATGTCAGCTTCCAGTACCGTTATGCAAACCAGGTAAGGACACGATTTAATTTCGTCCACCTACTATCGCTTATAGGCCTTCTCCCAGTATCCCAAGGCGATTCGGCTCGTGGCAGGTGGCCTCATCAACCTCAAACCCCTTGTCACCCATCGGTTCAAGCTCGAGGATGCGGTGTCAGCATTCCATGTTGCAGCAGACCCTACACAGGGCGCCATCAAGGTTCAGATCCATGATTAATCAAGCCAAGCTGGCGAACGCAGTAAGAAAGATGTGCTCTGTAATGTTGCTGTCCGGAGTGCAACGAAATCGGATATTTTGTGACGTGGAAGACTGGAAGTGATTGCTTTGCTTTCCCTTTGTTCTTGTCGTACATCACGTGATTACTCAATTGGAACGTTCACATAAACCTACCTTGAGTTGTTTCTTCACTTCATTTTACACGGATCATTGCACACCACCCAAAGGCCATGACGAGCCCCGCTAAAATTCGTCAACGAAAGCCAATCGGCGCTCCTCCGCGGGCAGAAAGCTACGACAGAGATGACGAGGATCATGTTGACGCGCTGTATCGCAACGCAGTGCGTATTACGGCTCTGCCCTCTTGATATGTTGGCCGACTATACTCCCCTCCGCAGCATACTCGAAGCGCGTTCGAGCAGGCTTTGGACACCCCACAGGCAAGTGCTGCGGTCGTGGGTGTCCTCACTGCCGCCGCCTTTATGCTACGATTCTACAAAATCAACCAACCAGACCAAGTAGTGTGCGTGTGTTCTTTATTGTGAACTTGCTCAGAATCTCGAACTCATGCATCTACTAGCTTCGATGAAGTTCACTTCGGCAAGTTTGCCTCCTATTATATCCTTCGGCAGTATTACTTCGACGTGCACCCTCCCTTCGCAAAACTTTTACTTGGACTCGCGGGATGGTTCGTCGGCTTCGATGGTCACTTCTCGTTCGAAAACATTGGAGACAGCTACACCGAGAACCATGTGCCCTACGTTGGAATGCGCGCGCTACCGGCCATTCTTAGCAGTCTGACAGTTCCCGTGGTGTATGCAATCATGAAAGAAACCGGATATTCGACCATCGTTGCTGCATTCTCTGCATCCATTATTCTGTTTGGTACGTGCATCTTTTCTGCATTAGCTGCCCGCCGCCGCTTCAGTATTCATAAGTTTTAATCTAGACAATGCACACATTGCGCAGTCTCGACTCATTCTTCTCGACGCCACCCTCATATTCTTCATGGCGCTCACGATCTACTCATATGTACGCTTCCGCAAATTGCGTTACTGGTATGCCTCATATATTGCACATTACTACACATATATGTACTCATTTTGCTACAGGGAGTTTTCGGTTGAATGGTGGAGCTGGCTCATTGCTACTGGGTTCTTCATGGCTTGCACATGGGGTTCCAAGGTCAACGGTATCCTGACGGTCATCACTATTGGGATTGCTGTCTTGATCGATTTATGGGGCATATTGGATTATCGCAAGGGTTACACTATGGTTAGCAGTCTTGTCAGTCAGCGTGACGATTTTGCAAACCGAATTTTCTAGGACCATTTCTGGAAACATTTTGCGGCTCGGGCAGTCGGCTTGATCGTCATTCCATTCATCATATATCTCTCATTCTTTTATGTCCACTTCGCTGTGTTGACCCATTCAGGCCCAGGCGACACGTTCATGAGCCCCGCTTTCCAGGAAACGCTCATTGGTAACGAGTTGCTGGTTAACAGTCAAGGTCAGTGATGAGCCTTGGAATATTTTCCTCGTTTCTAACGCTTATTCATAGACCTCCATTACTACGACATTGTCACGATGAAGCACAAGGACACCAAGGTCTTTTTGCACTCACACCCGGATAAATATCCCCTTCAATATGATGACGGGCGTATCAGTACCCAAGGTAGGGCGCGTTGATGTTTTGTGAAGGCAGTGGCTGACCTGTGACCAGGCCAGCAAGTGACCGGTTATGGGCACGACGATGCAAACAACCACTGGCAAATTATCCCAACAAAGGCGCTCCCTGAAGCTGGCCGCGGACGAGATGTCCACCACGATGATGTTGTTCAGCTACTGCACGTGAACACGGAAACGCTTCTCCTGACCCATGATGTCGCGTCTCCTTTGATGCCTACAAACCAAGAGTTCACTACGTGGCCAAAAGATGATCACTCGCGTCACAACGACACACTGTTCTTCGTCCAGCTTGTCGACGGTAATCCAGGAGACGTGTGGAAGAGTAAATCGAGCCACTTCAGACTCGTGCATGTGCCGACGAGGGTCTCGATGTGGACACATACGCAGCAACTCCCGGAGTGGGGATTCAAACAACAAGAAATCAATGGCAACAAGAACCCGACTGACAAAAGTGCTGCATGGTTTGTTGATGAAGTAGTCGAGAGTGAGGGTAAGTTCGTCAGTCCTTAGACGTAACGTCTCACATCAATGTCAAATCAGGCAACCTTGACTTCGAGAGGAGTATCCCGCGAGAGCCCAAGAAAATGAGCTTCTTCAAGAAATTCGCCGAGCTACAGCTATTGATGCTCCAACACAACGCTGGTCTTACTGCATCACATCCCTACGCCAGCGGACCAATCAACTGGCCGTTCCTTCTAAGTGGCATCAGCTTCTGGACAGAGAATGATACACAGAAACAGATTTACCTAATCGGCAATATTATTGGATGGTGGTCGTGTGTTATCGCCATCTCGATCTATGTGGGTATAGTCGTTGCTGACCTTCTGGCGCGACGACGTGGACTCAATCCCGTCCCTGATCGTAAGTCTTTGTGAGCCCCCTTAGAAGCCACCCTGATCGTTTTGCAACAGCTGTCCGCAACCGCCTGTGGAACTCTGCAGGTTTCTTCCTCCTCGTGTGGGCGGTACACTACCTGCCGTTCTTTCTTATGGGCCGTCAACTCTTTATTCACCACTACCTCCCTTCCCACCTTGCATCGGCAATGTTAGCTGGCGCGGTGTTGAGTTTCGTCTTGTCTGATTCCATCAACTACCCCATATCCGTGGCTGGACGTATGACGAGGATGCAGCCTACGCAATATGCGGATCTTGGAGTGAAGGGTCCAACACTGGTTGGAATCTTCGCTGTTGTGATGTTCGCGATGTTCGCGTACATTGCTCCTCTCACTTATGGGACACCAGGGTACGTTGCTCGATTTTTTTTTTCTGCTTTCCGTTTGCTGATTGATATCGGCAGCCTCGATGGTGAGAATGTGAACTCGAAGCGTCTCTTATCCTCGTGGACCCTTCATTTCGCTGCCAAGGTCACAGGTGACGCAATTTGATGGATTAAGGACTATTTCATTAGAGCAGCTAGTAATGTTGTACATGGTATATATTGGCTTGCTAACACGGCGAAAGCTTGCATTTGAGATTGACATTGAGTTGTGGTAATCGGCCGATGTTAGAACTTAGAGACACGCGGCAAGTGCAAGCGCGTCAGTCTGATGCCTATTTGGCTCGCGACCAAGTGGCAATATTACAACCGAATATCGATTCAAGGCTGCCAGAATGTTCAATGCCCCACGACTTGCCCAGCGGTACGGCACAACACCAGTTAACGGTCTAGGAAGTAGTTTTGTCGACGAGGACCCGCTTGCTGTTTCGATTTATGATGACCCATGGAGCGCTGCGCCGTCACCCTCCCCGCCGCCTGTCTATTCTGCAACCTTGACATTCAGCTCAGTTATAGGTAAAATCCTTGGGGAAACATACACCTTCTCGTGCTTACGCAGTCGGTTTTCAGCTGATGCAGCAGTTCCCGAGACGTACCACAGGGCCTTTGCAGCTGTCGACACCACTAATTCGGGAGAGGTGTCAGTCAACGCCCTTTCGCGAGTCCTTGCCACCTCATTGCTCCCAGCTGCAACCATTGATAGGGTAAAGTCATTTCATTGCATGCGACTGTCCCAGATGTTGATTAGTGTGGTAGATTGTAAACCTAGTTAGCACGAAACCTCGAGTCTCGAGACTCGAGTTCTTTGTGGCTCTGGCATTAGTTGCTCTGGCACAGTCGGGGAAAGGTATGTCCAGCATTTCTTGCTACTATGACGTCCCGACCTTGAAGTGTATGCGGCAGACATCAGTATTGAACAAGTTGCTGCCTTTGGGGCCGAGAACAATCTGCCCACTCCCTCTTTGGACCTCGATGCCCTACAACCTAGCTCTTCCGCCTTCAGCACTCCATATCCATCTTACAGACAGAATACTGTGCGACCCTCCCCACTTGGTTACCCAACGGAGGACCCTTGGAATACCCCTCGATACAGTGCTATTACTGGAGGTCCTTCTGATTTCAACCCGCCACGGAGCGCCACCACTACAAACGGCGCATCATCCACGTTGTCCGGGTCTGGCCTCCCCAAAGATTGGTGGAAGAGACAGGAAACTGTCACCGTGACCATTCAAGGGCAACAAGGGCACCTTCTGAATAGATATACCGTGTATGAGATCTCAACAGACGTGAGTCCCTGGTATCGACTGTTGCACGGTGTCAACTGATGAAGTCAATAGCACGGCCCTCCTGTACATCGTCGCTATTCCGAATTTGCTTTTTTGTGGGATTGCTTGGTTCGACGATACCCGTTCCGACTCCTCTCTGCCCTTCCGCCGAAGCGAATACAACGTCAGTCTTCAATATCGTCGTTTTGCTATCCCTTTGACTGACTTCGCAATCTCTGTCAGCCGATGCTACATTCATCGAGCAGAGAAGGTACGTTCAACGGCCAAAGAAATCTCTGTACATTCTTAACCAGGTCTTACCAGGAAAGGCCTTGCAAGATTCCTTAATTCAGTGATGTGAGTGCGTTCGATTGTGTGAACGAGACTTTTAAACAAATGATCGCAGAAATCATCCTGTGATCAAAGAGGATGGTCTTCTTTCTACATTTTTGACGGAGTCGTCCTTTGAAATGTGGCGCAAACACAATACGGTTGCTCTTGAGGAGGAGTCCACCAGTAAGCGAGTCGATCGGATAGAAGAAATGTCTATTCCCAGTGATCTCGAGGAGAAACTTGCGTAGGTGGCGAATCACTAGAATTCTCGAGATGCTGAAATTTTACGTTCCAGAGTCGTCCGTGGAAAGATGAACCCACTGATTGAACAATGGCAGAAGATTTGTGTACTCGCGGAACGCGTCATAAAGAGACGTGAATCAGCTGCGGTATGCGTTTCACCGAATGTTCGCCCTACCTATGTGCCGGCTCACTCCATATTCCCCTTCTGGTCTAATCTGTTGCTAAATGTTCCTGGTATCCCTTCGTCTGCATCACAAATATCGGATTCTGGGCATTCTGTACGAATTGACGGTTCGCTCGAACCCGACGTGTCCGATGAGCAGGCCGACCTAGCACGCCTGACGAACGTTTTGAGAGTAGTTGTTGAAGTTAACGAGAGGTGTTGGAGAGGTGGCGATTGCGAGTTTTGCGATGGCGTGCGGATGGGAATCGGGCGCGTCGCTGAACATACGCAACAGCAGTCTGATCTGTTGGAGCAGCGCGTACGTCCTCCATTCTTTTCTCAGGTCGGAGCCATAACTGAATTCACCAGACACACACTCTGCTACGGTCGACGTTGGAGTCTCTGAAGGTAACGTAACCTAAGCAATTTACCTTTTCGTTGGCCGCTTGTTTACAGCGAGTTATCAGAGTCAACGAGACCTTTACATAGCTACGCGGGATCTGTTTATCAGGCATGATCGTCTTGCGGTTGATAATGTCGAACGTCTCAAGAAACGCATCGACTCAAACTCGATGAAGCTTGAAGGCATCAAAGCAGTCAGGACTCGGAGGGATGGGTGGCAAGAGGACGCCGATAGAATGATCGACCTCATCGAGAAAGACCAGGCAACCATCGCATCACTTCTTAACCGACGGGTGTTCATTCGAGCATGGTGAGTATATCTACACCATCGATGGGGCCGTCGCTGACACTATGGGAAGCATGTGGCACGAATTACGTGTTGTGCTTCATAACAAGGAGAACGCGCTTCTCTCGAAGCTGGTGCAGACGTTGGCGCACGAAGAGCAAGCGTTTGTGGACAACATGTTGGCTAATTGGGTGTCGTTGGGGAATGCTGTGGACGAGATGCCATTCGAATAGTAATGCGGCTAGCATTACTCGTAGTTGTTGCTTTGATGTACATCTTGATTTACTTATGGACTCTCATGGAACTTGTTTGGACGTAGCTAAGGATAAGTAGGACCCAGCTCAACATTTGACTAAGGATCAACGCACACCATCTATCACACGTCATGGAAGGTTTCGATGACTTGCTTGCACCCTCACGAAGCATACTCGAAGAGAACCCGTTTGAAGACCCATTTTCCAAACCACGTTCGGGTTCTCCGGACCCTTGGTCCAGCTTCGGGAAACAACACCGTGACTCATTACCCTCTCAGTCCGATATAGACTACTTCAAATCAGGTTTCGAGGACCATCCCAGCACGACACAGACGACCGACTCCCATTTCACGAGTGACTATGGTCATAGCGAGCAAAGTAGCCTCGCGGCGCCGGCCGACCCGCTGGATGCAGCTACAGTGACGGCGGAGGACCACGAAGACGAGCAGAGCGCAAGTCACAGCGATGCACACCCGGATACAACAACGTCACGAACCCCCGGCTTTGGGCTATTCACGTCGAGCGTAGAGGAGCAGTCGCAGACAGTAGTAGAATCAGGGTCCGACTCGCCTCAGGCTCTCCACGACAAGGCGCCTCCGATTTCATCTGGCGACGAGGCTGATACTACTGTCACGTCGTTATTGCGCGTGGAAGAGCCTACACCTTCACAATTGTCGTCCCCCCAAGAACCCGTTTCCTCCGCTACGTCTCCGGAGCGCGCGATAGTCTCGCCTCTGGACCAGCAATCCCCCCCAAACATTGACCGTGCATTTGCGAGCCTTGCACTTGGGGGCGAGAGCCACGGCGGATGGCAGACAGGATGGGGTGGCCACGACCACGCTGCGACTGCCCCGATTGTTTCTACACCAACTGCTACCGCTAACAGTGACGACGATGACGACGATACGCCCATAGGACAGACGGCACGATTCAGAAATGCTGGCTCTCCTCAGGTAAGTACTCCCTGTTGTCGCGTCGAAGTACGATAGGATGCTGATCTTATTTGGATGCATAGCCGTCTGGATCTCCTATTGCGTCTAAGCGTAGCGAAGGACCGGTCCCGCCTCTTTTTGTTATCTCGGTGGAGGACCCACAAAAGGTCGGGGCTCCTATCAGAGCTCACACTCTTTATACTGTACACACCCGGGTATGTTCCTACTTGCTGGTCAGTCCGCTCGCCTCACTCAGTACTCTGATTCATGCCAGACCTCGTCCCCCCTCTTTTCCAAAGCAACGTTCTCTGTTCTCCGTCGATACTCTGATTTCCTATGGTTGTATGAAACGCTCTCCATGAACAATCCCGGAGTCGTCGTCCCACCCGCTCCCGAAAAGAATCCTTTTGGTCGGTTCGACGAGCAATTCATACAGCAGCGGCGCTTAGCACTTGAAAAATGTGTACAAAAGATGGCAAACCATCCTGTGCTGTGCAAGGACCCAGACCTCAAGTTTTTCTTGGAGAACGACAACTTTGTTTTAGACGTTAGTCCCTTCAGGAACTGCCTTTCTTCTGTAGTTACAGGACTTTTTCTTTTGCAGATCAAGCAAAGAAAAGCCGAGATGGCTCACGAGAAAGGGGGGCTTATGGCATCGATTGGACAGACGTTGGCCGGTCCTCGGTTCCATGAAACAGATGAGGTGAGCATGATGATGTACACGCTAACAATTATCCGAAACGCCAATCTTGTCCAGTGGTTTGATAAACAACGCGCCTACCTCGACGGACTGGAATCCCAATTACGCGGTCTTGTCAAGAGTATCGAGATTGTTGCAAAACAACGAGCTGGTGCGCATGTTTTCTGTCTCGTTTTTGCTCGCTAACAATTTTACAGAACTTGCTTCCGCTGCGGGCGAATTCGCGACGGCAGTTGCAGAGTTGTCAGTATCTGAACTCGGAGAACAGTTGCAGCAAACACTTGGCGCATTGTCGAACGTCGAGCAAGCAGCAGCAGAAACCCAGAACGTCCAGGCGCAGCAGGACATGATGACACTCATGAGCACAGGTATCTCTTTCATCTTCAAACCAGCCAAAGAAGTATCTCATTGTAGAATAGCGGACGAATATTCGAGGCTCATCAATTCTGTTCGGGTATGTTTGATTCATTTGGGTTGAGTGCACGGTTTAAACCTGGATACGAAGCTGGCTTTCAACTCGCGTGTGCGGACATACACGAGTTGGCAAAACGCAGATGCAGAGGTCCGGCGTGCACAGCAAATACACGAACGCGCTCGGGCACAGGGGCGCGTTCCAACTGAGCGAGTGGGCCACACCGTTAGCCTAGTTGCCGAGGCAAGTAGCGCTATGGTATCTCTGATCGTGCCTGTCACTAAGGACGATGCATTTACATAGGCCGAGCGCCGCGCCCTGGATGCCAAGCACGATTTTGATCAATGCTCCAAGTTAATCAAATCAGAGATGGCGCGGTTTGAACAGGAGCGGATGGACGATTTCAAGGATGCTTTGCAAGCCTTTTTAAATGGAATGATTTCACGGCAGAGAGAGGTGAGTGGACTGCGGTTGTAGTGGCGAGTGGACAAGTTTGATGAAGGTGGCCACAGCTTATCTCTGCCTGGGAGAACTATCAACAACTGTTGCTAAAAGGAGTTGGTGGGCCTGCAGGAGGAGCGGAAGGATCTGTCTCAGGCTCTTGAACATGCTTACGTAAACGTACATTGTTTGCTGGGCGTGCTGTGCATGGTCAGGTCGGATCTGTAATCAATCTCGTCATAACCGAGTCGGGGCACTGTCTCCGCACTCTGGCCAGAGCCCATGATGACAAGTCTTTTCTCAACATTCTTTCAACAATCTCCGTCATTGCCATCTACGGGGGGCGAGCCCTTGTTCGCTTCGACCTCGCACGAGGGCACACGAGAGAAATGCGAACTTCAAATAGAGGGTATGACTTGCGGTGCATGCGTAGCAGTGAGTCAATCGGTACTCACCTGTAGTCATATTCATACCCCTCACAGTCGATCGAAGGAGTACTCCAAACACAACCTGGCATACACTCTGTAAAGGTGGCCCTCCTTGCCGAGCGTGGTGTCATCGAATATGACCCAACAGTGTGGACCGAAGAGAAGATCATCAATGTAACTCTAACCATTATGCCTTGCCTTTCTTTGCTCACCGTCTCTCGTTTGTAGGAAATATCTGACATTGGATTCGATGCGACTCTCGTTCCTGAAGCTCGGTCAAACACAGTCACACTCCGAATATATGGCATGACTTGCTCGTCATGTACTTCTACCGTCGAGAACGGCCTCCGCGACATGCCTGGTATCAACAATGTCGCAGTCTCTCTTGCTACAGAGACCGCAAAGATCGACTTCGAGCCTGGTGTCATCGGTCCACGGGAGATGGTCGACAGAATCGAGGAAATGGGCTTTGACGCTCTACTTTCCGACAATCAGGATGCTACTCAGAAACAGTCCCTCGCGAGGACGAAAGAAATTCAAGAATGGTTCAGTCGCCTCAAATGGAGCATTACATTTGCCCTCCCCGTCTTCTTCCTTAGCATGATTGCACCTCACATACCCTCCTTACGTCCGTTTGCCAGCTATCGTTTGTTCAACGGCGTCTATCTCACCGACATTATCATACTCGCTCTTACTACCCCCGCACAATTTTGGGTTGGTCGGAAATTCTATCGCTCCGCATTCAAGGCACTCAAACATAGAAGCCCCACCATGGACGTCCTCATCATGCTCGGAACGTCTGCCGCATATTTTTATTCCATTTTTGCCATGCTTTTCGCAGCCTTCAATACTACTCCCAATTTCCGTCCCTTTGTCTTCTTTGACACGAGCACCATGCTTATCATGTTCGTCTCTCTCGGACGCTGGCTAGAAAACCGCGCAAAGGGCAAGACCAGTGCCGCACTTACAGATCTCATGGCGCTCACGCCGACAATGGCTACTATCTACACAGATGCGCCAGCATGTACCCAGGAGAAACGTATCCCCACTGAACTCGTGCAAGTAGGTGATACGGTCAAACTTGTCCCAGGGGACAAAGTACCAGCGGATGGTACTGTCATCCGTGGTTCCTCTTCCGTCGACGAAAGCGCCATCACTGGAGAACCCATTCCCGTTCTCAAACAGGCCGGGGATGCAGTCATCGGTGGCACTGTCAACGGCTTGGGAACGTTCGACATGCTCGTCACGTGTGCAGGCAAAGATACTGCGCTCGCGCAGATCGTGAGACTCGTCGAGGAAACCCAAACTTCCAAGGCCCCTATCCAGGCATTCGCAGATCGCGTTGCGGGGTACTTTGTACCAGCGGTGATCACACTCTCTGTGCTCACGTTCGTGGCATGGATGATTATTGCGAATGTACTCAGCGTGGAAGCATTACCCGCGATGTTCCATCGACACGGGGCAAGCAAGCTGGCTGTGTGTTTGCAGATGTGTATATCGGTGGTTGTGGTGGCTTGTCCTTGCGCGTTGGGACTGAGCACGCCAACTGCCATCATGGTCGGAACTGGGGTGGGAGCCAAGAACGGTATTTTGATCAAAGGCGGGAGGGCGTTGGAAGCGAGTCGATCTATCAAGCGGATACTGCTCGACAAAACCGGTACAGTCACCGAGGGCAAACTTGGTGTCGCAGGGCTGGTGTGGGTTCCTCCGCGGGACCGTCCTCTGGCCGATGAAACCGGACCACGCACGCTCACAGTCCAGTGTGCAGACGGGGTGACGACTCGTGCAGCTGTTATCGCAATGCTGTCAGCAACCGAAGCGCGTTCAGAACACCCTCTCGCCAAGGCCATCGCAGTGTATGGCAGGGATCTCTTGAAGGAATGTGAACTCGACGCGCCCCAACCTAGGGTAGAGTCGTTCGAGAGCATCACTGGGGCTGGTGTCAGAGCCGTCCTTTCCCTCTCCGCATCAAAATACACGCTTTTGGTTGGCAATCCCAGATTTGTCACTCAATCTGAAGATGCGATACTGCCCTCCACGTTGTCCAACTTCGGGGCACGAGAAAGTCCCATGGCACGAACGGTCGTCTACGTATCGATGGGTCGTGGTTCTTCTTTCCCTGTTCCGATCCTAGCACTATCCCTTTCAGACGCGCCAAAGCCGTCATCGGCACAAGCCATCAGGGCTTTACGGAGGATGGGTATTAACGTTGGTATGATGACGGGGGATGGGATGAGCACTGCTTTGGCCGTGGCGAAGCAGGTGGGCATTCTACACGAGGATGTATGGGCGAATATGAGTCCAAAGGGCAAGGCTTCGCTTGTGACCGAGATCATGAAGAAGGAAGGAGGAGGAGTCGCCATGGTAAGCTTCGATTCGCTGCATCGTCCTCTCTACCTGATTTATTGGACTACAATAGGTTGGAGACGGGATCAACGACTCTCCTGCGCTAGTTGCCGCCACCGTCGGGATCGCCCTTAAGTCTGGCACGTCGGTTGCCATCGAAGCAGCCGACATTGTCCTCATGCGTTCTGATCTGCTCGATGTCGTTGCGGCCCTCCACCTTTCTCGCGCCATCTTCCGTACGATCCGGAGGAACCTTGCGTGGGCGTGCATCTATAACTTGTTGGGGATTCCGCTCGCGATGGGGTTGCTTCTTCCCTTTGGAATCTATATGCATCCGATGATGGCGGGTGCTGCGATGGCGTTCTCGAGTGTGAGTGTGGTGACCAGTTCCCTGTTGTTGAGGCGGTGGAGAAGACCAGTGGAAAGTGTCTTGCAAGGGGACGAAGGGGAAATGGAAGAGAAGCTCAGTGGGTGGCGATGGGGCGGAAGCCTATGGGGAAGCGTCCAGAGTGCGGCATGGGGAACCTGGGAGTCGGTGAATGGGAGGACGTCCGTGGCAGGGTACAGTCAATTACCGATCGAATTGAGCGAGTCTGCTTGATTCGTTTGTATTTATCAAGTTTGTACGACAATACTTGGCCACGTTGACTCGCTGGTACCCTTGACGGACAATGTCTGCCCTCGGAAGCGTCTTCTTGGGAGATTTTCAGAGACACCGTGTGCTATCGTCTACTCCACCATCATCCCCGCCGCCCGCCAGTAGCTTCGACGGAAACACGACGATCATGGCCGTCGCGTCATCCGAGCACCCGGAAGACGTCCTCGAATCCCTCGATGGGACCGAATCGCCCGCCAAGACGTCCTCGGCGTCGCTCCCAGAAGGGCGCGATCCGACCGAGCCCACCCACATCGATCCCGTTCTCTCGCTGGAACTGCGACTGCGTTGGTTAGAGGCGCTCCTCCTCGGCGTCCGACAGGACACGCGCGATCGCAAGGCAAGACTCGGAGAAAAACCCTCCGAGCTCAAACCCGGCGAGAGCCTCGTCCAGCTCGCCGCCAACGTCCAACGCCGGTTGAACAGCGTCGTCGAGTCCAACGACGGCCTCAAAAAGTTTATGCATCAATGTACGTAGTACGCGCGTTCTGGGGGGTTGCATAATTGATCCCCCACACCATGCGTGCGGCCGTCTCATTCCAAATTTCCCGGTAGATGATCAGCATGCACAGTTGCTCACGCCCGCCTTTGTTCTCTCCGGGACGATGCAAGGGCCTGCGCCGACGTATGACAATATGTCTGCAGAGGAACTCGAGGCCTTGCTTTCAGACATGGAACCCGACGTCCGGGCCGCCGACCGCGACATGCGCGAGATCGAGTTGCTCGAGCAAAAGGGGGTCTTGTCAGCTGGAAAGCTAGCGGGTACGGCGGCGTTTCCTTCCCCCCCCTCATCTGCGTCCCGTTCCGTCCCCGCCCGACGTGCTGACGGCTTGTTTTTATTTTGCTTAGACTATGAGGCATTGCAACCGAGATTGCGTGCGCTGCTCGCAGCGCAGGAACAAGACATGTCATTGGCTGCTTCTCTGGAGAATCGGATCGCTACCCTGGTGAAACGTCACGCAACGCATGTAAGCTGTTTCCTGTTCGATGCAACGCGCATGTTCAGTATCCTTTTTCTGTTCCAGGTGGACACGCTTTCGGAGCTTTTCGTCGCCTGGGACGACGTTGTCACTGAAACGGAGAGCAAAGTCAAAAGGCTGGAACGAGACAAGGAGGAACGACAGCGGTTAGGATACGCGTGAAACCCCCCATTCCCCTTGATACCACGCACTCGAGCTCATCCGCGATCGTTTTGCATAACGATACTCCGTATAAACATAAGTAATCGACTTTATCACTCCTCCTACTCTCTGACCCAAAAAATAAGTATTTATACGTGATGGCATCATGGGTACTGATTCCAGAGGAAATTTGATATCGGGGAATGGGATAACCTACAACTGGAACAAAGAGATTAAGAACATCTATGGCTGAGGGTATCGTAGAGGATGCTCACAGTAACGCAGCCAGATCGAAATTACAACGTCACACAGGAAAGTACAATAGAAAATCGTAAGGAGACGCGATCGAAACCCACCAAAAGAGCGTGAGAGCAGGTCGGCGATAAATTACACACACAACGAGCAAGGCAACAGTAGAGGTTGGCTGAAGAGAGGGACTTGGAACATTAGTCCCGTGCCATCCAGTCGGCGCTCCGAGAGACCAGCTCGATTGAATTGTCCATGGTCCAAAACAGGCGCTCGGTAGTGCTACGATTGCTCCAGCTCTTCTGGTCGCGCAGTATCATAGCCTACGAGAGTATGTCAGAGCTCGTTTCCAAGATAAAGAACTTCGTGCTTACTTGCTGTGCGCCAAAGTTCCGTTGATCGTGAGCAAACATTTCAACGTTTTCCTCCAGCGCCTCCGACAAAGCTTGGAGGTCCTGCAGGATAGCTTGCATCGCACGGACTGCCGCGAGGATCAGAATTTCTTTCCGGTTGCGTACGGTGGAGCCGTCGTTGTTTGGCGTCGGTAAAGTCTTGGATACATTTTGGAGGACTGTTTGGAGAATACGTTTCGTCTCGTTCATGATTTTCTGTGCTTGCGGGAAGTTTTTCCTCGAGACTAAGACGAGCGCACGGGTGATCATGTCCGATGCAAGGAGTTCCATACGGCGCCGCACAATGACGGGGTCCGAGGGTTTTGGGAGCTTTGGCGAGGCAGGTGTAGCCATAGGCAGGAGTGTGATAGTTAACAGCACGGGATGTGCAAGTCGAGACACCTGCTTCGTTGCGGCAGGGTCATAGAAAGACCCGTCCACCTCGAATACAGGCACCTCATCGATCATTCGATCCATCATGCCGTCCACAAGATTCGGAGAATCGTCGATAGCTAGTGAGTCGAGGCCCATGGACTGCACGAACTGATCGGTTGCATTGAGAGTCCGATTACCGTTTTGACCGGCTGCTATACGACGGCTTTCGGTATTATCGAGTTCGCACTCGATGAGCATCTCTTTGCATTCTCCGTACCGCAGCTCACCAACGTCGATGTCGACGTTGTGGCCGTCAGTGGACAGAATCGACGAGGGACCGCCAGAGACCTTGCGAATGCGGAAGCGTTGCCCATCAATTATCTTCATGTGGAGTTTCATGTTGAGCAGGCCTATTGACATCATACCGCCCACGCAACCAGCAAGACACGCCCGAAGATCATACCAATCCTTGACAAACGTGTATGTTCCACTGGTGTGGTTCGACATAAGCCAGAGAGAGGCAGGGTCATGCGAGCGACCATAACCAAATGAATGAATAGGCATGTTGGCCGCCTCGGCGCGAGCAAGGACCAGATCCATCTGAGCACGTCGTGTGCTATCCGAAGCGTCGCTGACGAGTATCATCCCTGAGACGGGATTACGTGACTTGCGTTGCAATACGACGTCAAGGCCTATGTGGCGTCAGTAAATCTTGTTCATGGATGTAGATGAGATCACTGACCGTGATTCACAGCAGTTACCACGTCAGTCTTCTCGTCTTTGGATGCTCTGACCAAGAACTCGTCCTCCATGCTCTGGTTACTGTCCGAACGTCCAATTTCGTCGATGAATTTCTGCAATCTGTTTTTGCTATGGGTTCGCCCTGGGCAGAGGTAAGGCGTTTTCCGCACTCGACCCCCTGTCCCAACCTCGAAGGTCACCAAGCTCAACCGATCTTTTATTCCAAGAGAAGCAAGGATAAAGTCGAGTGAGGTTTGGATGACACGTATTTTGAGATCTGCAGTGCTGCGATGTGAATTTGGAGGAGGTAGGGAAATGATGAGGATCAAGTCGAGGGGTGCATGGGAGATCGGCGCGAGAGAATTGGATGGTCCCGAGGATACATGTGGTGTCACAATGCCAGAAGGTCGGGTATCATAACGGAGCATCGCATCCTCCTCGCTCAGGGTCTGTAGCTTGTTTTGCATCAGTCGCTGAGGGACCGAGCCTTGTGACGTGGCCGACGACCGTGAAGATGCCTGAAGAAGACTGTCCGTAGTGCTCGGCGTGGTGGAAGCCGTACTACCGCTCAGCACACGAGCTGCCTTTTCGGAACTGCCAAATTCTTCGATGTCCATGCCACCAGGAGAATGACCTGCTTGTTGCTGTTGGAAAGAGGTAACAAGCGCTTGGATCTGGTTTCTCCACGACTCGAGCGAAGAGCGATCTTTGAAGACGAGAATGAAGGAATCCAAGCGTTCGTCTTCCATCTCGATCGTGAGACTCATATCTGTGGTTGTGCCGGCAGTAATCCGCTTGATGTGTCGCACGTAGATACGGCCCTTGAGCCTGAGAACTCCTCTGGACTGGCTGCTTGAAGTAGAAACAGCAGTCGAGGAGTCGTTAAACGCAGGAGAAGGCAAGAAGCGACCGAGAGAACGTTTCTTCTCCTCTACTACGCAGATAATAGCTTCCTTGAATAAATAGACGAAAAACTCGCGGACAAGTGCATCGCGGCGGACGGAGAGTAAATCGTACATCTGCAAAGGGCCAAGCCCAGATAGCGCGTGGCCTTTCCAATCAATAATTCGATTTCTGAGATCCTCGACGATCGCGTTGAAAGGAGAGTCTTCTTCAGCAGCGTGTGAGGGGGCATATCGTGAGGATTCGGTATCGGCAGTGTTGTATGGAGGGGCCCATCCATCAGACAACGGGCCATGCGGGGGTTGTCGCTCTGACGCCGGTGATGCTAGTTGAGATAGTTCGGTATCCTGTCGTGTATGTGCCGAGGTATTTCGAAGGGGAAATGATTCCGACAGGACAGGGCCGGGTGTATAGGATGTGTTACGCCTTGCGGGAAGTTCGATGACGACGATACAAGTGAGGGGCTGGGAGGCATCTCCAGATCTGACAATGGACGAGAATTCAGGTCGGACCTGAATAGAAGGAGCGACGATATAGTGAGAATCACTGGGAGTTGATTTTACAGAGACGGCATAATCAGTGGGGTCATCATCCATGGGGTTGAATGGGGTTATTGTGCTTGGCGCTGGAACGCGGCGATTTCGTGAGGCTGAATCGCGGCCGGGATAGAGTGCGGGGGAGTGGGGGTCACCCATGCCTGTGAGAGCAGCCAATTCTACGGACGGAAATGAAAACTGTTGGACTCGTGTGCACGTTGACAGAAACACTGACTGTTGGTTTTGGTATTGTCGCCATCGCCAATTTTCATGGGACGGCGGCAGACACCGCACACGCCCAAGTTGGACTTGCGAGGGACAGCGGACTTCGATTGGGCGGGCGGGGGACCATAAACGGCAGTGAAACAGGCCTGCGCGATGGGAATATAACGGAGTAAATTCAGGAGATCTGGGTACTTACCTCGTGCAGTGAGTGGCCGCATTCGGGAACGACGTGAGGCTTTTCCCCTGGCAACCTGAAGCTGAAACTGAGCGGCTCGAGACAGACGGGACATTCCTGTTCATCGTCGAGGGTATCGTGATTTGGGGCGAGTGGTGGGGGTGGGGGCGGCATGGCTGCGTAAGGGTGATGGTTGTGGTTATCGAAAGAGTCAGAGGAGTGGAAGGAGACTGCTGGGGGAGAACGAGGGGGTTTGCGCTGGAAAACGGACTGGAAGCCCTTGAGAGTTGAGTTCTTGAGGGTGGGCGCCTTTGGGGCAGAGCGGGAGGCGGCGAGAGTGGGAGAAAGAGTGTCCAAAGATGGCGGATCCGCTTGATTTCGGGATAGCCAAGAGGGTGAGTGTGCGTTGGGAGGGGACCGCATTAAACCGAGAGAAAAACGGCCGGGGAACGACGACGTAGCGTCCGCGCGTGGTAGGAATGGAAAAAAGAGGATGGGTATTACGGCGAGATGTCGTGAGTCGTATGTTGTCCGCCAACTGTGCAGACGCTTCGCTTATAAGACAAACGGCGACAACGGCTTAATGTCCGCCAACGTCACTTGCTCGGTCGCTTCTGTTCAAGGTTCCCTCGCAGTAGGAACGAAGTGGGCGAGTCTCTTCTCCATCCTTGTCGGAAAATCAGTCACATCATGTCAAACAGTACAGCCGCATCGATGACTGACAAATCTCCCTGCGCCACGGACCCGAGGCAGTAACTCTTCCTTCGACATGTCCGACCACCAGCAGCCCACCCTCTCTCCTGCATACCATGAATTCCCTGCACCCATAACATCATCCTCGGCCGGGTTTGATTTCCATGGCAAGTCTACCAGAGCTCCCCAGCCGTGTTACTCAGCATCGTATAGTATATTGGATATCCAGCTCCCCTGAACAGACTCAATATGCAAGCCAACTCCACGCGCGTATCGGTCGCGAGTTCCCAGAGGCAACGGCTGTTCTTACCGTCTCGATTCCTCTGCTTATCCACCCTACAGCTCCCCCTCGGTCGGTTTTGGGACAGACCAGTCGGTATGTCGATCGTTCAACCCAGTCGCTGTGCACATGCGTGACCCCTTGATCAGGGCCGCACCCAACCACCATGTTCCAGGTTAATACACACACTCCCCATCAAACAGGAGCCCTTTTTGCCTGGCTCGTCGTGAATCGTGGCCCCTGCGAGTATGTGATTCAGCCGACGGTATACAAGATGACTGCTAACGCCACGCATTCACCAGTGTCTTCGTTCACCCGAACACCGGCAATGCGTACAAGGACCACGCGGAGCTCGCGACATGGATAGGGAAATCCTGGCCATTGCGCTTGGATATCTTGAAACGCTCGTCATCTTGAAGAACTGACATGTTTGTCGCTGACTGTATCTTACTGTGTAGCGCTCGTCCAGTCATGCCGTACCTATAGCACTTTATCAGAAGCCAGAATGACGTGTAGTATGTACCGTAATACACAGCACTCCAATTCAGCCGCTTGGAGAGTTCCGATCCGGAGCCGTCATAAGCGTAGCCGACACTCTTGATTCTTGTCCACATCCACCATCTTGCATTGACATGGTCACTTCACCCCACATTCTAGACAGTGCCCTCGACGCCGTGGGCAATACCCCCCTCATTCGACTAGACAGGATTGCCGCTGACGAAGGTCTTAAATGTAACCTCCGTATGTCCTTGCTACCTCGCTTGCCGTTCGGAAGCGTAAATACCCGTCTCTTCCCTAGTGGGCAAGCTCGAATGCCTCTCTGTGGGAGGCTCAGTCAAGGACAGAATCGCAAAGGCCATGGTGCTGGCTGCAGAGAAAGAGGGCAAACTCGTTCCTGGACAGAGCGTCGTCATCGAACCAACCTCTGGCAACACAGGTCCGTTCCTTCACGTATCCTGTATGTGGATCTAAGACGAGGGAACGAACAGGTATCGGTCTCGCCATGGCGTGTGCGGTCAAGGTACTACCAACTACCTCTTCGTTGAACGGTTGCTGAATACGGCAGTTAAGGGATATGCCGTCATCATAACCTTGCCCAATAAGATGTCACGAGAGAAGGAGGCGCTCCTTCGAGCGCTCGGAGCCCAAGTCATCCGCACACCTGATACCGAACCGTGGGATTCCCCCAATAGCCATATAGGTAGACTTCCCACCGTATCTCTCGCTCCTCTCGTGGCTGAATTCCCCGACGATCGCAGGAGTGGCGCAGAGACTCCAGCGTGAAATTCCACATGCAGTCATTCTTGATCAGTATCGCAACGTATGTATCGCAGCTCTTAGGCTCGAGCGAGTTCTTACGTTACACAGCCAAACAACCCGCTCGCCCATGAATACACCACTGGGCCAGAGATCATCGATGCAGTCATTTCTACTCCATCCTCTCCATCGAGACCGTCGTCCATGAAGGTCGATGCTTTCATTGCCGGTGCAGGCACTGGAGGTACCATCACCGGAATTTCTCGCGCGTTGAAGAAAACCCACAATTCTGACTGCATTGTCGTTGGGGTTGATCCAGTCCGTGTCGTTCATTGCCGCATCAAGCTCTACTGATGTGTGACGTGTAGGTTGGCAGCATTCTCGCGTTTCCTGATACCCTCAATGATGATGGCATTGGCAAACCATATGTCGTCGAGGGCATTGGCTACGACTTTGTTCCAGAAGTCCTCTCGAGGGACCCAGGCGACGTTGACTTTTGGCAAAAGGCAACTGACGAAGAGGCCTTTGATGCCGTCCAACGTCTCATGAGGAAGGAAGGACTCCTTGTTGGTGGCAGCAGTGGTAGCGCACTCAGTGGTGCTCTAGCCTGGTTGAAGTCCGAGCAAGGTCGCAAGTTCGCCGAGACAGAGGGCATGAATGTTGTTGTGCTGTTGCCTGATGGGTGAGCACACTGGGCTGTCCGGAGGAAAGCTCTGACCAAAATCTACAGTATTCGGAATTATATGAGCAAGGAGTGGTTCTTGAACTTTGCGCTACGCTCAGAATCATCCCCTCTTGTGAGCCAGTCCGGTGGGGCGGGAACGTTGGAGGCATTAATGCAACGCGCGTCGTTATAGGGTGAAGTAATTGAACCATTATTAAGGTCTAATAGGAGTACGACAGAGAGCACCGCGGTTAGCATTCAATTTTGGGTATTTGTAACATTAACAGTGTTGATTTGGCGGACAATGATAATTAACTGCAACTCCACGAAATACTCTATTGATGAATGCATCCATGGATCCGACCCAATACTCTAGTCACTTGGACTGCAATTCAATATTCACTGATGTTCTTGAGAGCACCTAACAGAGCCGATAATTGGATCTTCTTGCTTGTACCAGTTGATCGTCTGTCTGGAGGAAAAGGTAAAAAAAACTCGTCGAGGAATGGCAGATATTACACGGGGTACTATAAGACCTGCTAACGCCACGCATTCAGCAGTGTCCCGAGTCGTTCACCCAAACACCGGTAACATATGCAGGGACCACGCGGAGCTCGCAACATGGATGGGAAAACCCTGGCCGTTACATGTCGCCGCTTTTCCTTCCAGCATTCTTGTACGCATGAGCAATCTGATTCAAGTGGTAAGTTACCAAAAGAATCACATCACCTTTCCATCGACGGAAATTAGGGTCCTTCTGAGTGACCTCATTCCTTAATTCTTCTACGTGTCGCACCAGGATTTTCGTTTCATTCCTCAAATTCAAAGCTTGATATCCTCATCCCTCGCTGTTTGATCAAGTCGATCGTGAATCTGAAGACCCATTCCATTCCGGAAGGAGTCGAGTGATTCCAAAATCTTTCCAAGAGCGATGTTAGAGTCGCGTACAGTACATATTAATTGCATCAATCATATCTAATCACATGCGAGCACGAAAAACATGCTCGCGGGCACGTTAGCACACCTCGACCGTTTTCCGCAGGTCCAATTCTCACAGGGCTCCACCTCCGACGTACCCCTCCCTATTTCAACTATGAACGACACAGAAGAACATCTGCGGAACAATTAGAAAACGTTTCTGTATGCCTGGACCCGTAGGGAACAGGTTTTGAAAGCATCAATTCGTGGGGATGACAAGGTCATGGATTGCTGTAAGACGGTGCGTCGCGTCGCCTAGGATAGTTTCCTAGTTTGGCGTAGGGCGGGGGGGATGCGCCTGCTGTAAACGGTGAACGGGCTTGTTTGGCGATAGCCTAGGTTGTGTCCTCTCGCACGATCGCAGGCCCTTGCGAGAAGAACATCTGCGGAGCAATCAGAAAATGTTTCTGTATTTAAAAACAGTCGCCTGCTTACCCTACTCTGGAAGTTGGGCGCACTCCGTGGTAATGACCTGAACAATGCGACGCAATTCAGCCTCTCCTTCAGCCGTGAGGATATCATAGTTCCAGCGGCCAACCGGTGCGGTATCGGTCACGTACAGCTGGGAGGCGGAAATGTACTCTGGCGAGACCCATCCTGCCTTCGTAATGGAGTAGAAGCAGAGCCTGGTCCCGAAAGCGCTGACACCGTGCAAGACGGGTAGAGGACAAGCATCTATAATAAATAAATTGGAGATACTAAAAGAGAGGGAGCAAGGCACCACCAACAAGGTCACCCAGGCGTCCACGCAGCTGATCATCGGCAGCCCTGCGTTTGGACCTCACCGAAAAATCCATCTCCCGTTCGAGTTCCAGCACAAAGACAGGCCGATTTTCCAAGAAATTTTCGAAAGTCATGAGGTAGTCCGCGCCCTTGGCAGAGTTGAAGTTGGGGATGACCGCGAAGTCCGTGTCAACTGGGAAGAGTGTGTTCAGGGGCTTGTTGTAAGGTGCATGCAATACGTTCTCGAGGGCATTATTTCCTGCTTGAGCGATGTCGAACTGTCGCTGCACTTTCACTGGCCACATGGTGAAGCACAGTAGGTGATTCAACTTCGTTGGAGTATGACGAGTCACTCCATTAGTACAAATACGAGCAACCCAAGCTCGGCCTCACCGGCATGGACAAGAGCAGGGCTTAGACATCTGAGACATATACTCGTAGTATATAGGTCGAGGTAGTACAAGGGGATTACTAATAGAATCTCTGTCCCCGTCCCTCGCATGCACAGGGCTTCGTCGTTTGAGTTCTAAGTCACCTCGCACAATCGTCATCCTACGACAGGTTATGAGCCCCGCGCTCTGACCTAGAATTCCTACTATCATCATCGTCTACCACAAATCAATCCTATATCCGGCGCACCACAGACCGCGCCGCAGGCGCCACCGGCACAGCCACCTACCCAATCTGGAACTACCGCTCCACCAGCAGCGTCCCATCTGACTACCACCACTGTACCGTCGTCCGTCGCCGGTCCCACCTCTTCCCATCCATCATGCGCTCCTATCGTTATCACCCCATTTTCCAAACATGACAAGCTCAAAGCGGACGAAAGCCATGATAATTGGCTTGCATGCAAAACTCGTATCATCGCGATCCTCAAACACAAAAAGATGAACGGTATCGCAAACGGAGCTATCCCTAAACCTCCAGGTATTGATACTGACCCCGTTGTCGCGGACTGGATAGATCCCGACCTCGCCGTCGCCGAACAAATTCTCGTCGGATTGACTAACGACGAGGTTAACCATGTCGTTACATGCGACACGGCGGCGGAAATATGGTCGACGCTATGGAAGGTGCGCACTAACGTCGCAAAGCAGGAATCGAGCAGCGATGGGGAACTCGAGAAGAGCTTCACCGCGTTTGTAAATATATCAGACGAGAGCGAAATGATAAAGGCCTCCGTGGCCAACTTTCTCGCTTACTCGTGGATAATCGATTCCGGCGCGACGACGCACATTTGCGCCAACCTCGAGGCATTCGCGACATACCAGTCCGCGCCTCGTAAAGTTGTACAAGGGCTCGGAAATAAACCCGTCATCGCACGCGGACAGGGAACTGTCCTATTACGAACGTGTATAGATGACAAACAGTATACTTTGCGTCGCGACGGTACAGTGGTGGTACCCTGCTAGTGGAGCGGTAGTTCCAGATTGGGTAGGTGGCTGTGCCGGTGGCGCCTGCGGCGCGGTCTGTGGTGCGCCGGATGACATAGGGGATTGATTTGTGGTAGACGATGATGATAGTAGGAATTCTAGGTCAGAGCGCGGGGCTCATAACCTGTCGTAGGACGACGATTGCGCGAGGTGACTTAGAACTCGAACGACGAAGCCCTTTGAGGGCCAGGGACAGAGATTCTATTACTAATCCCTTTGTACTACCTCGACCTACATATATACTACGAGTATACTTATGTCTCAGATGAGTCTAAGAGGCCGATCTGCGTGTTCACGCGTCGCTCGTATGGGCGCAGAGAAAGGTGGAGTGTGATGAATTAGTTACAAGGGGAGAACTACGACCAAAGTCCTAGTAAGATACTATGTGCGGTGATGTGGGATTGGGTGAAACCTGGAGGGTTTCCGGCCCGAGGCCGGCCCTGATCTGTGTGTGGGCCA
>JBBPNE010000229.1:0-35096 GCA_038090735.1 Xerocomellus amylosporus | reverse complement strand
ACCCATCCCAGAAACATTAAAATTCTCTTTCCTCATGGTCAAGAAAATACAAAAGCAACTAACGTAGTCTGGACTGAAGTATTTAGAAATTTGGACATTTGATACATAGACATTTTTTTTGTTTGCCATAAATACAGAATGTAACTTTCCACTGAAATCTGGGATTAACATTTCATTCAAAAACTAGGATTAGCATTGCGGGACGTTTTCGGCTTGCCGAAAACCGAGCTCAGCTCGTTCTTGTTGTTAGACGTCTGGACTACGGCCACTCTCGTCACTCATCACGTATAATAGCAGTCACACAGTTCGTGCAGTTTCTATCGCGACGGTGGCTCGTAGAGAGGAACAGGAGATGTAAATACTACATACTGGTCAGTATGTACACGACAGGAGTGAGGATTTGGGCAAAAGCCCCGGAGGGTTTCGGCCCGGAGCACTGTGGGGGCGAGTGAGCTGCGTTCCCAAAAAGGAGCCTGTGACGCATGCAGCAGAGCTCACCCCACACAGAAGAAGGCTCCGACACTGGAGCATACTGCGTGGCTGGACGCCATTGGACACAGCAATGTGCGCCGAGCGTGCATGCAAAAAGCGTGCAATGCGAAAGGCAATGCACGTCAACGTGCGCGAGAGCCGGTGAGCTGGCACACTGGCGAATAGCGGCGTCCGTCTCATTGGAGACCTGGTGATGAGTGCCGACGCAACTCGCGTGCGTCGACACGAGAGAGCTCGCCAGCAAACTGGTGAGCTGGCGAGGAGTGGCGTCCGGTTAGTTGAAAAACGGAGGCCGCGAAGTGTTGACGCAACTCGCGTGCGTCGCCATGAGAGCCGGCGAGAACTGGCGTCCGGTTGGTTGAGAAACGGGAAGTGTCGACGAGAAAAACGCTGCCGGCACCGCCACCTAGACCTGTCGCACTCCGTCTAGCGCCTTTGACAGTTTAGAACTGAGGTCTCCACCAAAAAAAAGTAGTCCCTGTCTTACCAACGTCGGGGGTTCAAAATTAAATCACCACACCGTTCCGTTCCACTGGCAGTAATCCACCACCCAAATGTATTTCTCGGGCTCATAAGTTGAGACTCTATTGTTGTGTGGCCTTCTCGGTCCATAGCGAGGTCGAGGTAGCGTCGGAGTTTTAGGTGAGTGTCAGCCTCAACTTTCGGTTAGGAACCTGACGTACACCTCACCTTGCGGCAGCACTATATGGCTAAAGATACATAGCTGCCAGTGATGACCTAATAATATCAGCGATCAACTGACCACATTATTCACTTTCCACCCATCCTCTCGAGCTCATGTCTATCGTCAAAAGGATTGCGCTTATCACGGGATCCGCCCAGGGAATTGGGCGCAGTATCGCACTTCGTCTTGCCAGGGATGGGTTCGATATTGCCCTGAACGACGTCTCGTCCAAACGTGATCAACTGCGTGCTGTCGCCGACGACATCGAGAAGATCGGTCGAAGGACGCATTTGGTTCCTGCAGACGTGACTGTCGAAGGAGAGGTCAAAGGAATGGTACAGAGTGCTACAGAAGAGCTCGGAGGGCTGGATGTGGTGAGTCCCATCCTCCACTCCCACTGTCGAAGCTGCTCCCAACTCCTTATTATAGATGGTAGCAAACGCCGGGGTCGTCGTAATAAAAGACACAGTCTCCAGTAAGCCACACCTACTAGCTCCCGTAACTCGGACTGATGAGATGGCATTTTGTAGCTGGGCTGGATGAGTGGGAGCAAGTCATGGCCGTTAACGCACGCGGGGCTTTCTTATGCTATAAGTACGCAGCGGCACAAATGATAACACAAGGTCATGGAGGGCGTATCATCGGCGCGAGTTCCATGGCCGGAAAGGTGGCCCTCCCTTTAATTCCTGCGTATTCTGCCAGTAAATTCGCTGTCAGAGGCCTGACACAGGCTGCCGGTAAAGGCCGTTCTTGTTATCATGATCTTAAATGTGGTTTCTGATCAAATCAAATCAGCACTGGAACTCGGCCGATACAACATTACGGTGAATTCGTATGCGCCCGGCGCAATTGATACCCCAATGAGTACGTGTTGGAACGGGGTCTTGCCGCTGAATCACGGTTAAAATCTGGATAGCGGCTTCGTCGGGGGGGCTTGACACAGCGGATGAAGAAATGGTCAAATCGTTCATGAACGTAAGAGTACCATCCCGTGCAGCGTATGCTGCCCCCGCTGCACTAATTGTGTTCGTATGCCACATGTAGCCCGTCACCAGGAGACCCATCCGACACGACGGTCAGCCAGAAGATATCGCGAGTATCGTGAGTTATCTTGCTTCGAGGGAGGCACATTTTATCACCGGCAAGTATCCGTTTGTTTCCTTTTGCATTGCGTTGTTTCTGACATTCATTGGGTCAGGACAATGTGTAAGTTTGAACATTTTTGTTGAATTGGACCCGGGCGAATCCGAATTGCATACTCAATGAACTTCAAACAGATTTCTGTTGATGGCGGTGTAATCATGTCGTGAGATGGAAAGCTGTACATTCGTAGCTTTCATGCTAACAGTCTTGTAAATATCGTCAATTCTCTGTGGGTCCGTATTTCGGAATATAGTATAGAAACCCGAGAGGGATCTGACTTCGTAGGCGGATCTGACTGGATCTGAACACTTCACCGTCGGTAACTTTCGTCGATTTCCAGGTACGGCGTCCTGCTTACTTTAAGATTTCTGAATTCCCAAGACAAGCAATGTCATATGTCATTCCACTCCTCCGATCCTATCCTCGGTAGGCACAGGACGATCGAATGTTTCCGCATTGAGCGACGAGTCGTCTACCACGAGTGCAGGACAGCGAATTCCGTGATGGCATACCCAACGCAGGGGCATATTTTATTCATCATTCTCCAAGAGGATCTCACAAATTAATAATAATATGATACAAAGAAAGAGGTGTGTAGACCGAACGAAATATGCACTAAATAGATATGCCGTATATTGGGATATCAAATCAATCTGCTCCAATGATCGTCGTGACATCTCTAATGCACCGAGTCGACGACGATTACCATCTTCCTCTCAGAATGCCTTCAAAAGCGATGTACCGGAAAATAGGTCCCAGGTCTTTTGGAGTAGCTCCCCGCCTCGGAGATAATTGCTGTCATGGAAATAATTCCAGTATCCGGGTAACAAGTGATGGAGCGAGAACCAGATCTGTAGGAGGCGGAGTCAGTACACTCGACGGGACGGCCGTTATAGCCATTGCGCACTCACACTGTAATATTTGCACGACCGTTTGTCCGCGTCGCGTGTCCGCAAACGCAAGAACCGTCCGCCGACGAAACTCCCATACCCCACGAATGCAAGCGTGCAGAACCAATCAACGTCCCAGATGCAGCAGAGGAGGTAAGACCATATGGGAAGACCCAAGCCGACAACGAGGCGCGAGGCCACGGGGAACATGATCGGGACGGTGCGACGACCAGTGATACGGTCACCTTCGACATCTTTAAAGTCTTGGCAGTGCACGGTGGAGGTGAAGACGGCGATGGTCAGTTGTACGGCGAGTTTTCCAGTCTCGCTGACTTTGGAGGGATTGCAGCCTTTGTTAAGGAGATCGTAAGCTGAATGTGAATTGGACAGAGTGGAATGGTGGACGTACTTGCGGTGAGGGTGCCCCCAAGTTCGGTACAACCGTACATAATGGCAAGAATGGCGTTTTTCGACAGCCAGTTCTTGTCGCCGTCCATCTCATTGTACCAATATGTAAACAATTGCATCTCGATGCTGGCAAACACCGATTGGATGCTATAGAGCGAGGAGTATGCGAGGCACAGCGGGGCCATCAGCCAGCGGAGAATCGTTGCATTGCGGACGGAAATTCTCCCCGCCGGAAGCGGCCGCGATGGTTTGTTCACCTTGTCTTCCTCTGGCGCTTTGATCTGGTTCGCAAGGTTGAACTGCAGGATATGGAGCCAAATCCAAAGGATAGTGGGCAGGATATGTATGGGGCTGCACAACGGTGCCGAGGCGATAGAAAACAATGTCTAGTAGGTTATGAAGTGAGCCGCGATACGGGGACGTCAGCACCATACTTACCACCGGAATAATCGCGGTCAGGATGTCATTCTTCGTGAAAAGAAAGATGGTATACAGGTGGTATCCGATGTCGGATAGGTCAAGGGGTGAGTGTTGCACAGTCATGATACTTTAGAATAGAACTGGATGCTGTCTCTGATCGTTCTCGCCCGATGTTTGAGTACATTTATATGTTTGAAACCATTTAGATTTACATTCCGGTTATCATCTGAACCGATCGTCCTGTGGAGGCAGAACGTTGTTCTGCGGCGTCACGCACACACCGGAGAAACAGCGTCAAAATAATCCTGTGTCCTAATCTGTCAATCAGAGAAGCATTGCACAGAGAACGTTCCGGGCGTCCGGCATACCTGCTTGGGGATGGAGAATCCCGGTGCATAGTCGAATAACACCGACGGCTTCGAGGGGGTATTTTTAGTCAGTATCTCGTCCAATCGCAATAGAATATGTGGCGGACAGGATGATCGCTTTCGGCTGGACGAGATGAGCGGAAATGGTCTGTCTAGGGATCGGAAAATTCGGTACACACACGGCGCCGATATGATGTCAGTTCCCCTGGGTGAACAATGAAGCGCCACTATCAGCGGCACCAAGCCCTCGATAGAACTTTCAGTTCTTTGAACGGCATGATGCATTTCGTTCTTTCCGTTGAACTGTGAGTTGCGATCAGTGATCGAGGTAGATAGATTACAATACGCTCTTCGATCCCGCGTTCCTGAAGAATCTTTCAAAGAAACGCACAGTGCCCACCTGCTGTAATAGTTTAGGTACAGGGTCGACTGTTGCTGTGGAGGACTGCATTGGTAGGTGGAACGTGTCCTGAACGCCCAAGCACCATGTGCAACGAAGATGTACTCATCGGAAACTCACACCGGCAACACTGCCGGGGCGCTTACACTGTCCGGACTTTCGAAAAATTTGAGTTCAGCTGGGCGCCCATATACTCATCAGGACTCACATTGATTATCCATATGCGAACCATCCCAAAAGAACCGCATCCCACCAAGTTCGACGAGTGGCGTAGCGCAAGACACGGATATACTTGGAACAACGCTCTCACCAACCTTACGAACTATGCCAAATGGATCCGTTAGTCGTCACCTGACAGACTTGATGCACCGGCGAACTGGGTGTAACTTACGCACTTGAGGTCCGATGGCAAGCAATGTCGGTGTGGCCCCTTGGCTGCTCAGGGTTTGTACATGTGCTTGCTCTCCCCAGAATTACTCTTGGTAATAGCAGGGTGCAACTGACACAACCTGACATGTCAGCGATGGGCCTCAAAAGCAACAACCACCAAGATAAACCAGAGAGCACTCACAAAAACATGCACCGCCATGCGGGAACGGACGATCGCCGGAGGTGTGTGGAAGTTGCATTTTGCCCAGGGATAGTACTATGTAACCCTGGATTCCTGGAGCTGACTGCCACGTTCCTTGTCCAACTTGGAACACTGCCACCATCATATGATGTTCCTCAATTCGCGTCGGCTTCAATTCTAACCCGGTCCAGTGCGACTCTCTGAGCCCTACGAAATATCCATCTCATGAGTCTTCACAGTCAATGTTACACAAGTTTTGTAATTGTTATATCAGGTATGTTCCAGACTCTCACAGACTCCTCTTCGTTATAATCAGCCATTGACAACACACATTGCCCGCGGAAAAAACTTGAAGCTATCGCACATTGAAACTCAGAGGACACACAATTTGCACCAGGGACCGCGAACCTTGCTGATGGGAATCCCAAGAATGTCACACTGCCTTCTGCAAAGTAGTTTATGACGTTACTGCTTGATGCAAAAGCCCTTCCGGCTCAGCGCATTGCTCTCGCGCTCGCAATCCTACCTTACCAGGCCTCCCCGAGTTCGTCTGGGAGGCCGTGGATTCGCTACCTACGCACAGCAGGTTCCGTGCCTCACACTGATCAAGGATCCACGATTACGCAACCACTGAATCCACATACTCCGAAAGCCAATTAAGGTCCCATGAAATAGTTTTTTCTTGCAGAATCGACTCGAAATCACAGAATCGCTCAGAACCCCTAGTACTAAGTAGTACTAGTATCCTAACGCACTACCCGGTTCACTGAACAGTGTCACAGGGCGCGCCCGGGTTGCCAAGCCGTTCGCCCCAAAGCAGAAGCTACTACTACTGTAACAGACTCGTCGTCGGGTTACCTCGTAACAGTCACCCTCGAAATTGGAAGCCTACTCAGCAGGCCCTTCTGTCAGGGAGTAGACTCAGTAGAGTACTCGATGGCACAAGCGATGGCATCCCACCCGGCGGCTTGGCACTGCATCATGGGTTCACAGGGGTTTACACAAGCCTTATGTACAGTATGATTGGGCGTTGTGTTTCCATTCAGTTGGTTACGGAAATCAGAGTGGTTATCATACCTGCATATCAGACTGCACATTCCTGAAGACTTACTTTGATTTGGCACGTCGAAAGGCCGTCAGACAATTCGGATTTTCCTTCTCCTCTAGGAATAGAATATAAGTACTTCAGCCCTCTACCACCGCAATGCATTGAATGCAAGTAATTCCTTTTTGCCAATGCGCGTCACCGGTCCTCTGAATCCCACCATAGTTACGAAACACAAGTAGATCCGTCAAGCGATAACGTTACAGAATTCGGCAAAGGAATGCAATCATCCTTCCACCCAACCAACTTTGCGGGGCCTGTTGACACCGTGGTATCCTGGACCTTCGGGTTGAACCGGAAATATATACTAGCAGGAGTCGGGATTTTTGTTTGCGGTATGTACTGTAGTACATACCGCAAATAAAAATCCCTCAGATATCAGTCATGTCAATCAACTATGCAGCTCTTTCGGGTGAGTGTTTCAATTTCCTCGCCCGTATTGCAGGCTTTGTTAAAGGCTTGATGGTACCATTTCAGTTTCATTCAGCGTCATCAAAGGTCTGGCAATAATCCTCACACTCTTTCGGCTGGGCTTTCGGTGGAAGATACAAAGATTTTGGTGGGAAGATTTTTGGGCAGCAGTCGCATTACTTTGCACAGTAATATCCACCACCATCTCTGTGTTTTTAAATTCTGTTTCCGGAACTGGTAAGTGTTTCCAGTCATGTAAACCCGGCACTACGCATTGACTCTTTGGTCGCAGATAGTAACTACGAGTCAATTCTCCTCACTGACAGGATCAATGGATTCATGTTCACGAATATCGTATGGTATGTGCGTTCGTGCTTCGTATAATGCTTTGTGTAACGCTTCGATGGAACACCAGGTCTGTCCGCATGAGTCTCATTTTCTCAGTTGTTAGGATTACCCCTTCCCCCTATCTGCGCCGCATTACACTCGCGGTTGCGGGTTGCTTTTTTCTTTTCTGGGCAGCCACGCTCAGTTTACAGGCATGGTGGTGTGTGGACGACACACAAACAGTGACTCTCCCGGGCTGCGTGTTACCACGGTTCATAATCATCTTTGAAATGACGGGTAAGTATTTCAACAGATTCCCTCCCTCCTAAGCCACCAATCTATTTTTGTACCAGTTAATTGTGGTTCAGATACTCTGACCGTGATGTTTCCACTCAAGCTTCTTGGGCGAGTCAGACTTCCCCGACGACAACGCAGGATGCTCTTGTCCCTATTCTCAGCTAACAGGTTCCTGTGTGTGGCTTCGTTGGCACATTTGCTCGCTCAATGGGTTGGTGTCCGGAGTGTCCAAGCCGTTCTCGCCAATCTGCAGGTATGGCCCCGTTCTTGACTCCCCATGTATTGATGATCAAAGTCTGCATAGCTAGCAGTATTCTTGACTGTTTGCAACTTGCTCGTCGTCGTCACCTACGTTTACCGAGTTTTCATGAGTCCCCCCGACGAAGACCTCCCAACTGTGTCAAGCAATCCCTCAGACGACGACGATTTCACCACTCCAGCCCCTAGAAGCACGGAGAATCTGACGACGGTAGATTTGGACTTGCTCACAAGCGTCGGCGGGATCTCCAGCGAACGCAAGAGCGCCGGTTCTTTTCCTTCGAACCGTGAATTCCCAGAGGAACCGTGAACGCTGTGCCGGAGTTCTGACTTGCGCCACGCGATGCACCGATGTAGCATAGTACAGCAGGACATTCATATCACACTCATTCCTTCGACGACATACATATAGATACCCAAATAGTTGCACTCGTTTCTAACACGCTCATGTACCCATACTAGACCTCCACAGACTGCATCATGATGTGTGTCTTGCACATACTATCGAAGCTTGGTATAGGTATTTTCCACACAAACCTCGGTCGCAACCACACCAAGTTGGTCTCTGATGAGCAAATATGTGTACGACAGAACCCATGTGTACGCGCATGACTACAAAACCGAGGGAGGTGGATATAGTTATGAAGAACGTGGAGGGATGAAACGAGAGGGTGTCTCCCCTCGCTTCAAACCCACAATAGATATGGCCAGCAAGTATCCGCACCGTTATTCTTACAGTCACGACAGCGTGACTGGACCACGCAGATCCAAGCCGCAGAGAACTACGCCTACATCACTTGGTCGTTGTGATGCCACGTGATAGAACCAAAGAACAAGTCCATTAACACACACACAACGACTTAATCCGAGGGCGTTCGGCTTGAAAGAGGGTCGAGTGCTATCCATGGTGTGTCAACTTGGAGGTGACAGTGTTCCTCCTCTATGTTTGGTACCAGGGATGACCGGAGGTCGAGAATCAGTCGACATCCGATCACGACTTCCATCGGGGCTGGGAATGCCGCGGACACCTGCAACCATTCAGCCTAGCGCGGGTTCATCAGACTAGTGTTGTGGGGAGAACGCAGGAACGGAATACATACCCCGAGACACTGTGCGATTACGAGGGTGACGATGCAGGCCAGTAAGATGCTGTCATAAGAAAATGTGAGGACATGTCACGACGCTGTCGAAATTATAGTAAAGGTGAACATGCGTACCACACAAAGTAGCCCGCGTTATCCTTGACGAGGACGTCTGCAATATTCACCCCATCGAACCGATGAGCGCGGTATCCAATACTAACGCCACGCCGTACGGCAAGTAGACATAGGATGCCGTCGTACGCGACCACGGGCAACCGAACGACATACGGTGGGTAAAACGATAGGGCTTGCATGTCGGCACAGATGTACAACCCCATCAGAATCTCGTTTGTGACTACGTTTCAGAAGGAATTCGTTAGAGTGAATGGATATGAAACGCATAGACGTACTTTGTGAATCTGCGGCAATGAAACCCATGATGGTCAACGAGGCTACAATTTCACACACGTAACCGAGGATCATCAGTGCAAGGACGATCTTTGATCCTTGGTACAAGGCATATAATCGAGCTTGAAGCGTCACTTGAAGGGGGTCAGTGATGATGGAGCGATCCAAGCACGTCGGACACACGCTGGATCAGGAACAACACCAGAATACCGAGCCAAGATTGGACAAAGAAGTACACTTTGCCTAGGAAAAAGGTGAGAAGGACAGGACGAAATACATGATCGAGATACACCCACAGCTATGAAGGATAGTTGGTGTCGAAGCATCCATGAATTTGTCTCGGATGGGGACAAAGGGGAACACACAACTGACATGTCATCAACATCAGAATAGAAAACACAAACAAATGTCCAATGGCCTACATACTTCCCGAGTTTGGGCTCCTCCAAGGAAAGCTATAGAAAACTCAGCGAGGGTCGTCTACGGTAGAAAACATTCCCTACCGATCATATTCAAGCTAAACGCGTCGGGTTGAGTAGTGCCACGAAAGAGAAATCACTCATAAACTCACATGGCGATTCCATCACCGATGTAGCGGATCTGGAACATGACGTAGATTCCCTCAAAGGGTATACACGAAAGGCAGATTGGCATACCAATATATAATTAATACTTCCGAAGGAGAAGGGTTGGCTCTGCCAGAAACGAAATTGGCGTAAGATCACAAGAATACGCCCGAATGCTCACCCAGAGATGATCAACCTAACCCATTGAAATTCAGTCCATATCATGATGCATTGGGTCGCCCACAGTACAGATGCAGCTCACCTCTCGACCGAACGTGATGACTATGGACACGATGAACGACAATATCGGGGAGCATATGGTATACTTGCCATGATCGTACAAAACGACGAGAGAGCCAGCCGCTGGGAAGAAATTCCCGTGAACAACATGCGGCGCGACAAAGAGAGAGACCGACTTTCACACGAGCGGGCGATTATGAGAATAAGCGCAGCCTGGACATATCCAGCTGAAAATGTAGTTTGCATCACAATGTACCAGGACACGAGGGCTGATACGAACGCGCGTTACAGCCAACTGCAAAACTCTCAGGCTAGGCCTATTACTACTACTAGTTCAAGCCTCCGATCAGAACTTTTCTTTACACCGTTGTTGGGCGCAACCAACTCATCGGAGAATGCCGAACACGATGCCACGCACAGCCACTCCGCGTTGCAAACCCAATGCCGACGACCGAGCCAGCTGACAAGTCGCACGAACCACCAGTGGAGTCAGAGTGGCATACGAGTCGAGCACGCCGCACGACGGGCAGCCACACGCGAGCAGTGGCCAGGCAGCGATGACAACGATGAAGAACGTCGAACGCTTTGACTAACCGGAACTAGGAGCGGATATGTTTGCGGACAAGACTGCTGCTATGTTAACAGCGAATCCACCTGTGGACAAATACTCACCCCAAACGCCCAGCGCACCCTTCGAAGGCGAGCGAAATGGACAAGTGACGAGCGGAGCAGACGGAAACAAGTTGACTGTGCAGTCAACAACCTAGACAGAGACCAAGCCAACAAGTCGAAGAACAGTGTCGTGTCGGGTGCGTTGCGCGACTGCCCAGACGAGCCGGACAGAGACAACGAGAACAGGACCTTCGAGAGACGGCGTGGCGGGCGACGGCGCATGTCTCGCGAGTTGCAGATGGGCCCACAGAGCTGCCCAACATAGGCCAGATCGAGACCACGAGTAGACGAGCAAGTCCAAAGGTGTCACAGAGGGTATCAAGATTAACGACGAGCCGGGTCACGGTTGACTAGTAGCGAAGTCTAACCCCAACTAATCACTTCGAACGATGTTGCTTACTGGCAGGCCAGTCAGCACCAGGACCCAAGAGAACGGATCACGATCATATGATATTGGGCGAATCAGATCTGTCGGATACACGCTGGGAGGGTCCCAGATCCACGGAACAAGAGCACGGTATTGCAGAGCAGAGCGCTGATAGCTCGCTGAGCATGGGTCACTCACTCTCGCTCATCGCACGTTGCCCTGCTTATGTCGTCCACAGTACGCACGCCCTATGCCAGTGCGCCCGCACCCCTGCCAGCCTTAAACTGATCTCGAGGACCTCTTGAATGACCCAACATACCTTCAAGCTGCCTTCGATTCCCTCTCGAGTGTCAAGGTTCTCTATCAATCACAGACAGGGCTAGAAATGGCCGACAAGGTAACTGCTCATCCATCTCCACGAATCCGCTGCTGTTTCATTACTGAGAACATGCTCCGCAGAAACGACCCTGTCGCTGCAAGACCAAGTGTACCAGCTACAGTCCGAGACCAAGGATGCAGTTGATTGACCGAGCAAAGTCACTCTGGGTCGAGGCATGATGGAAAGTGGTCGAGTACAAGTAAAAAGAGGTTCACCGAGTGGAGCCGCAGCACAACAGCTCAACGTTGGTCTGATGTGAATGGAGCACTTCAGTCCCGAGTTCCTCCTTTAGTGTGTAACAACGGATCAGTAGACTACCTCTTAGATTCACATTTTCCCTGCTGTTTCTCAGATGAAGTTAAGAGTTTTATCAGTATGCGTTGCGAGGGCTTGAGAATACACCCTTGTGTTTGACACACCAGCACGACAGTGGTCAAGCAAGGGTGCCGCGAACGGCAGGCGGTCTTCCAAGTTGGTATGTGCTATAGTAGTTCGTTGCAACTTACTCCTTCCATGGTCTCGTTGAAAAAAATATTTGTGAATAGACAGTGTTCCGGTATGACTGGATAGCCTGTGGCGGCGGCGAATCGACTCATCTTCGGAGCAGCTAAAATGAACGGCAGTCCAACTGTCGACGGTAGCATCCGCCAAGGTATTAGACGTATACGACACAAAAGTCGAGGGAGGTGGGTGTAGTTATGAAGAACGTGGGATATGGAGCATGCTCCAGTGACGAGAACGTGGAGGGGTGAACGAGAGGTCTCCCCTCGCTTCAAACCCACGATGGATGTAGCCAGCATTACACGCATCGTCGTTCACACAGTCGCGACAACGTGAGTGGATCACCCCAGATCCGGTCGGTAGAGAACTACGCCCTCACCTCGTTACCGTGATCCCATGCGATCGAACCAAAGAACAATTCCATTTAAACACGCATATACGACAAGTCAACCCAAGAGCGTTGAGTTTGAAAGAGGGTCGAGTGCTATCCATGGTGCGTCATCCCCGAAGTGACGGGTTTCCTGCTCTCCGTCTTGTACCAGGGATGACCGGAGATTGAGAATCAGTCGACATCCAATCACGACTTCCATCGGGGCAGGGAATTCCTCGGAAACCAGCTTCCAAACAACCTAGCGCGGGTTTATTGGGTGAGTGTTGTGTGGAGAACGTGGGAATGGAATGGATACCCCGAGACGTTCTGCGATGATGGCGCTGACGACGCATATCAGTAATATGCTGTCATAAGAAAATGTGAGGACAATCACGTCGCTGTCGAGGTTATAATCAAGGCGAACATGCGTACCACACAAAGTAGCCCGCGTTACCCTTGACGAGGATGTCTGCAATATACACCCCATCCATCCGCTTAGCGCGATATCCCGACATCCATATTCTAACGCCATGCCATACGGCGAGTAGACATAGGATGCCGTCGTACACGACCACGGGCAACCAAATAATGTACGGTCGGTAAAACGATGGGCCATTTATGTCGGCACAGATGTATAGCCCGGTGAGAAGCTCGTTTGTGACTATGTTTCCGAATAGATAGCCCATGAATTCGTTGGCGTGAATGGATAGAAGGTAGGAAACCCACAGACGTACTTTGTGAATATGCGGCAATGAAACCCATGATGGTCAACACGGCTACAATTTCACACACGTAACCGAGGATCATAAGTGCAAGGATGATCTTTGATCCTCGGTACAAGGCGTATAATCGAGCTTGAAGCGTCACTTGAATAGGGTCAGTGAGGATGGAGCGATCCAAGCACGTCGGACACACGCTGGATCAGGAACAACACCAGAATACCGAGCCATGATTGGACAAAGAAGTAGACTTTGCCTGGGAAAAAGGTGAGAGGGACAGGACGAAATACATGATCGAGATACACTCACAGCTATGAAGGATAGTTGGTGTCGAAGCGTCCATGAATTTGTCTCGGATGGGGACAAAAGGGGAACGCACAACTATCATGTCATCAACATCAGGATAGAAAACACAAGTGAATGCCCAAAGGCCCACATACTTCCTGAGTTTGGACTCCTCCAAGGAAAGCTATAGAAAGCTCAGCGAGGGTCATCTACGGTAGAGAACATTCCCTACCGATCATATTCAAGCTAAACGCGTCGGGTTGAGTAGTGCCACGAAACAGAAATCGTTCATAAACTCACATGGCGATTACATCACCGATGTAGCGGATCTGGAACATAACATATGAGATTCCCTCAAAGGAGATAAACGCAAGGCGGATCGACTCACCAGTATGTAATTAATACTTCCCAAGGAGAAGGGGCGATTCTACCGGAAACAAGATTGGAATGAGATCAACAAGAATACCAAACCCGAGCACTCACCCAGACATGATCGACCTGATCCATCGGACATCAGTCCATATGGGTCGCCCATAATACAGATGCTCACCTCTGGACCGAAAGTGATGACTGTGTACATGATGAACGGCAATATCGTGGGGAGTATAGTATACTTACCGTGATCGTGCAAAACGACGAGAGAGCCAGCCACTGGAAAGCAATTCTCGTTAACGACATGCGGCGTGGTGGAGGAGAGAGACCGACTTTGACACGACCGGGCGATTCTGATAATAAGTGCAGCCTGCACATATTCAGCTGAAAATGCACTTCCCATTATGAATCTGATGTAGTAGGACACGAAGGCGGATACGAACGCGTTACAGCCAACTGCAAAACTCTGAGCCCCAAGCCTCCGGGAGTAGGACCGGCTGAGCCTAACAGAGTTATTAACCCAAATACAGCTTGGAATTCCCCAACATACAGGTGGACTTTGAATATGCACCGTCTTCTCCGACTGAATCCTTCAAGTTGGACTCATCGAAAATTTTATTTGTGACAGCGCGTTGCAGAACTTGAACGATATATCGCTTCCAAAGTTAGAGAGTAGTTAGAGACGTTCGGAGTTTGGATCACAGGAACACATTGGCATGTCGCCGTATGTCTCGCAATCTTTTGATCGGGGGTGGTGACCGGTGACGCGGGACGATCGGCTCGAGACCAAATTGGGGCTGGAGTTGACATCATAGACGGTTATCCCTGTGGACTGCGGAAGTATCCGAACCGCTCCGATGATCGTTGAGCGCTGAGCAACGGGCTGGAATACCCACTATTCCGGCATAGCTTCAGGTTGGACAGCCTGTGGCGGCGACTCAGATCTTCGGAAAGGATTGGTGGCACTGATCTGCAACTTGGAACGCCACAAAACCCCATTTTGTGCAAGGTACGCGGCTGGCATGACCTATATGCACTTTTTGGGTCGCTTAGATGCTCACCAGCCAACTTGAATGCGGCTTCACAATTATCACACCGGCCATCAGACGCCCATGCGTCGTAGAGATACGGAGCGGTTGCCCTCATACCCTTACGTCCCCATACAGTCTAGCAGTACTTACAATGACATCTGCAGTGCATGGTCAGTTCTGTCGCCGTGTGTCTATTTCCCGCCGTTGGCCATGGCAGGTCTCCACGCACCATCTGACATGCCGCTTCAGATATCTTGCATGAAGTGTGGCAGTATGATTTACCGCCAGACACGTGCGTTCCGGCTCCGGCCCGTACTCTGAGAAGATATATGACGGAATCTAGTGCGTGCCATAACTACAAACCTATGCGACACAAGAGTCGAGGGAGGCTGATGCTAGTTATGAAGAACGTGGGAAATGGAGCATACTCCAATGATGAGAACGTGGAGGAGCGAAACGAGAGGGGGTCTCCCCTCGCTTCGGACGTAGCCACGAAGTACCAGGAAGTACCCCCATTGTCGTCCATACAAACAGCGTGACTAGATCACTCTAGATCCGGTCGATAGAGAACTACGCCTACATCACCTCATTGCCGTGATGCCACGAGATGGGCCAAAGGACAGGTATTAAAACACAGATATATGACTTAATCCAAGAACGTTAAGCCTGAAAGAGGGTCGAGTGCTATCCATGGTGCGTCATCTCGGAAGTGACGGGTTTCCTTCTCTGTGTCTGGCACCAGGGATGACCGGAGGTTGAGAATCAATCGACATCCGATCACGACCTCCATCGGGGCAGGGAATTCTTCGGAAACCATCGTCCAAACAATCTAATGCGGGTTCATCAAGTGAGTGTTGTGTGGAGAACGTAGCAATGGAATATGTACCCCGAGACATTGTGCGATGACAACGCTGACGACGCATGTCAGTAATATGCTGTCATGACAAAATGTGAGGCCAGTCACGTCGCTGTCGGGGTTATAATCAAGGTGAACATGCGTACCACACAAAGTAGCCCACGTTATCCTTGACGAGGACGTCTGCAGTACACACCCCATCCAACCGCTTAGCGCGGTATCCCGACATACAAATTCTAACGCCACGCCGTACGGCGAGTAGACATAGGATGCCGTCGTACACGACCACGGGCAACCAAATGATGTACTGTCGGTAAAACGATGGGCCATTTATGTTAGCACAGATGTATAACCCATTCAGAATCTCGTTTGTGACTGTGTTTCCGAATAGATAGCCCATGAATTCGTTAGCGTGAATGGATAGGAAGTAGGAATCGCACAGGCGTACTGTGTGAATCTGCATCAAGCAAACCCAAGATGGTCAACACGGCTGCAATTTCACACACGTAACCGAGGGTCATCAGTGCAAGGATGGTCTTTGACGCCCGGTACAAGGCGTATAATCGAGCTTGAAGCGTCACTTGAAGGGGGTCAGTGATGATGGAGGGAGCCAAGAACGTCGGACACACGCTGGATCAGGAACAACACAAGAATACCGAGCCATGATTGGACAAAGAAGTAGACTTTGCCTAGGAAAAAGGTGAGAAGGACAGGACGAAATGCATAATCGAGATATACTCACAGCTATGAAGGATAGTTGAGAAGCGTCCATGAATTTGTTTCGGATGGGGACAAAGGGGGAACGTACAACTGTCATGTCATCAGCATCAACATAAAAAACACAAGCGAATGCCCAACGGCCTACATACTTCCTGAGTTTGGATTCCTCCAAGGAAAGCTATGAAAAGCTCAGCCAGTGGTCGTCTACGATAGAAAACATTCCCTACTAATCATATTCAAGCTAAACACGTCGGGTTGAGTAATGTAGTGCCACGAAACAGAAATTATTCCTAAACTTACATGGCGAGTCCGTCACCGATGTAGCGGATCTGGAGCATGACGTAGATTCCCTCACTGGTACAAGATATAAAAGAAGGCTGATTGACATACCAGTATATAATTAATACTTCCGAAGGAGAAGGGGTGACTCTACCAGGAACGAAGCTGGCATGAGATCAACAAGAACACCAAGCCTGAGCGCTCACCCAGAGATGATCGACCTAACCCATCGGACATCAGTCTATGGGTCGCCCATGGTATAGATGCTCACCTCTTGATCGAACGTGATGACTGTGTACATATGATGAACGGTGATATCCCTGGGGAGCATATAGTATACTTGCCGTGATCGTACAAAACGACGAGAGAGCCAGCCGCTGGGAAGCAATTCTCGTGAACGACGTGCGGCGTGATGGAAGAGAGAGAGGCTGACTTTGACAGGACCGGGCGATTTTGAGAGTAAGTGCAGTCTGGGCATATTCAGCTGAAAATGCACTTTGCATCATGAACAGAGGATGCCCTCAGATACGAGGGCCGATACGAACGCGTTAATGGGCGGCCACCTACGCTCCGTACTTTATAATCCAGGATCTATTTTGGGTCACTGCACCGGCTATGTATGTATGCTGTTAATTTACCCATCAGTACGTTACCTGATCACCTGAGGCTTGTCCCGGTACTACTTTGATGAGCGCAATATCGAGGCAGGTCGTCGATAGGCATGTCGTGCGGCGAGAGACTCTGGTAGAGCGCAACACACGCGTATACGTGGAGATAGAACTCAGTGTTTGCGTCTGACCTGGAAAAAACATATAAACTGTGCTTTCGGAGTTCGGCGCGCGTCCATGCGCTGGCGGAAATAAGAGGACGAAAAATCGAGCTACTCTACTCCTGGCATACGGTACCCAACGATCGAGTGGAAAGTGAGATCCTGAGAAACAGTGCTGATAAAAGTATAAAGTGGGCACCGCATTTACTGTGTTCGGCGTGGATGACGCCAACACTGGCAATGATGCACATCACAGGAAAGCTTGGCTGTCGATTCCAACGAGGCAAACTGTGACCATCGCAATCAGTTCTTTCATACTGTACCAGCCTTTCTCTGTATATCATTAAACAACATGTGAGGCGAACATGGCGGTGCAGGCGCAGCGAAGCCTCCTATCAATTGGAATTGTGATGAAGGCGGCTATGCAACGGAATTGATCCCGTGGCGGCACAGCACGCACATAGGTCGCTCCACCACCAACCAGCACCACCAGAACCACCCTGACAAGGGCTCTGAACATAACCATGTTCAAGTCTGCGGCAACCAAGATCGCGCACAACACCACCATACCTGCCCTCGCAGGCCATTCCGACCTCCGACCGCTCCAAGACCTCATTACCGCCGAAAAGACGGTCGCCACGTCGTGCGTCCAACTCGTGCTCGTCTTTCACCCGCCTACGTTGACGTGCGCTTTTGTTTCGCTTCTAGGTTGCAGAAGCTGAGAGTGGATCTTGCCAAGGCCGGGGATGCACTTCGGATATGGGGTCAAGGGGAGGGGGAGGATCTTTCCGTACGTCCACGTCGCGATGTCGTCGAAAGGGGGGATGGGCCCTCATGGCTGTCTCAGGATATTCTCACCGCGTCCTCGACGATGCTAGCGCACTTTGCGACTGCCCTCTCGACTTATTCGTCTCTCCACCACGCCGTTCGGGACAGCATGAAATCCGTGCGGACCCGTGAAGAAGCCCTCGACGAGCTCCGTCGTCGCCGTCGGCGTGTCGGCGCATCTGCCGAGGCCGCCGAGAAGAAGCTCAACAAGATGAGTCCCGAACACAAGAACCTCGGCCCACAGACGGATACCCTCAACAGGCTGCGCGATGATATGCGGGCTATAGACGGGGAGATCATTCGTGAGGAGGCAGAATTGGGGGATTATAAGCGCAAGTGTACAAGGGATTGGATGGGCTTCAAGTTTGGTGGTCTCGTCGAATGTTGTGAAAAGGGTGTGGTGCGTGCATCTCACATTGCTCCCTCTCTCCCTGACCAATGACGTCTTTAGATCGTGGGTGACATTGGAAGACAGATCATACAGGCAAGTTGGGAGCTATCGTACACCACATACCCCTCTGACGTTGTCGCTTTGTCCTGCAACACAGTCCATCCCCGAGGATATCACCCAACCGGGCCTTCCTCGCGCGTATTATAACGCACACGGTCGTGTAGGTGACCTCGTTGTTGAGGCACAACGTGTAGTCTCGCAGGTCACCTTTTCCGGTAACCCCTCAGGACACGTCTTCACTTCCGCACCCATTTCTCAACCCTTAGCTCCGACCTCCTCTCAAGAACCTTCCGCACAAACTCCCTTCCTTCCCACTCCTTCGTTGGGCAGTGAACTCACGTTGGGTGTAGCCACGTACAATCCGCCACTGGGCCCTCCACCCCCGGTACGTCCCATGCGTATGCTGCCTTGCTGTTGCCTGGCGACTGGTATCCTTCTATGCTGCCGTCGTGCAACACATGTCAGATATGCATGCTGACTTACCCATGATATTTTAGAATAGGCGTGCTTCCATCGACGAGCTCGGGGTGGTACACGCGCCATCGGCGTATACTACCCCCCAGTTTTCGTCGCTGCCTACGAACAGGGAGCATGATCACGCTCCGGTGTCGTCGTCGGTGGGTTCCACACGGCCGCTATCGCTCTCCGCGCCGTATGACACTGGGGTGGCACGAACCGAGGAGAACCAGTCGTTGATGGCATCCATCGCTGATGCCCTATCCCCATCCCATCGTGGATTTACCCTCGAAGAAGCCACCTCGCTCGGACACCCCGGGCTCGACGAACCCGTGCCAAAATATGAACCCCTCGCTGGCGACGTGGGACAATTCGCCCAGAGTGAACCGCACGGCCCAGTGACAAACGGACACGTGAGCTCATCTCCGCTCACCGAGGAAGGGGAGCCCAGAAGAGCGACGCGACGGAGTACGTCACCGCCATGCCTTCCACCGGGTGCAGCGCCTGCTGCGATTAGGGCTTGGGATGATAGAATGGGTCAGGGTGAGGATGGTGCTCATTCTGATCGTCCGGCATCGTCGAGCGCGGGTATGCATTCACAGCGACTTACTTCTTCCTTGGAACGGGATGGGGAAGAAGAGGAAGGTTTAGCTTACGATCGTGACAGTCAGTCTTTGGAAGAGGAAGGAGGGGTTGGTGGGGATGGTAAGCATCACGAGGATGATACGTCGTTCTCAGAGAGTGGTGAGGAGGCAAGTGTGGATGAAATTACGACGATCTACGACGAGCAAGGCACGACGCCCATTCAAGGATCGGTGTCGAACGTGGGTACCACGTCGCTCTCGCGTGCAGAGAGTCGATGGCGTATCCCACGTGTTCCACCACCGTCAATGGATCCGGACACGGTAGATATCCACCAACCTGCTACACACAAGCAACAGGTGTACAATGCCGGGACGGGTGCCCAAGAAGACGAGAAGGAGATATGGACGGACGAATCGACGGACGAACGGGCGCACAGTGCGGCTGCGGCACGGGAAGTCTCGCGCGCGATGGACGCGTTGGAGTTTACTGCGAGTGGGTATGCGACGCCGAAAGCGCCACCGCCGGGGTATGGATCGGCGTTGTCGGCGCAGAGTCAAGCTGCTGCACCGTATCCACGTTCGTCGTCCCCGCCGCAACCCCCTTCTTCGGGCAGAACACCGCAGAGTTCAGTCCCCCCGTCCCCAATCTTGCCTCCGAATCCACCATTTGCGAATCGAAATTGGGGGTCGCCTATGCTGGAGGCCCGCCCAGGGCATGTATCGAGCGAGAGCGTTCCTGGACGACTCCCTACCCCCACGCCCATGCCCACCATCACTACCTCTGTCGTGGGTGGTGGTGGTGCGGGTTCACCGACGTCACCCAGGCCGACATCTCCCCTGTACCGTTCCCCACCTCCCGAGTACCCACGCACGACACCGCCGTTTTCATCACCGCTCATGGCAAGCTCGACGTCGTCGTTGAACAGCGGAGGCGGGGGAGTCGGTGGACCACGGACGATCTCGGCGGCTGCGTTCCGGAGACAACAGATGCGGTCTCCGAGTGGGACGGAGTTGGGGCCTGCGGATACGAGCCCGTTGACGTTGAGGAAGCCATCTGTATCGCCTTCGCCTTCGGCGTCGCGGCAACCACGACTGGCGTCCCCGGGGCCGGTACCTGTTTCCAAAGACTTGCACAGGGCGAGGTTGTCCGTCATCAACCCGGATCCGCGGGTGTCGGATGAGGATGAGGAAGGCAGGGAAGAGTTTGATTATATCGAGGCGTATGGTGGGGACAGTGGGGGGTATGGTGTGGGGAGGTATGTGAGCGATCTGGAGAGACATTGATGGGGCGGGGTTTTGTTTTTCAGGATGTTCAGAAATGTGCGGCACGGTTGGTTCGTGCTCGTCTCGCTTGTTTTTTTTTCCCTTATTGTCATTGATTATGTTGACGCGCGGACGTTGATGATCTGTACGTGTATCGTGCTATTGGTTGACTTTTGAAATTGTGCTAGTATTGCGGATGGGATTGTGTCGAATAACGCAGTATGTATATTATTCGTGTACTATCGATCGTATATGGGCTTGATGGTCTACCTGAACCAGATAATACTTTGAGACCAGTCGCCCTGGCGGCTTTCAACACAGAGTGAATTAGGGGTTACTTCACGTGACTTGCGGATGTAAACTTTGTTTCAGCCACCTATACAGTTCTTTCCCGATGCGGACATATCTCATATTCACCCTACTGCGCTCGACAAGGCTACCCCGATTGTCCCTCGCCGTTGCAAGGTATGTCCCATCGTCGGACGCCGCACGATGTACCTATCCGACGTACACGTCTCACAGAAGCAAGAATAAAATAAAAGATGACGCACGACGCTGTCTGGTTTTCACGTCCCCGCAAGTATGGCAAGGGAAGTCGTCAGTGGTGAGTGGTCTCTCGACATTCCTCGTACTTGAGATAGGATACCTTTCTGACTGTGAATCTGCCATGGTATTTTCGCTGTCCAATCGTATTTACACTATTTCCCCGTGTCGACGCGCCCACTCTCTCCGTGACGTGCGTCCGCGCCTCTAGTCGCCTCTGCGCGCACCAAGCAGGTCTCATTCGTAAATACGGCCTCGACCTCTGTCGTCAATGTTTCCGCGAAAAATCCGCTGCAATTGGGTTCGTCAAGGTACGCTCTTGCTTTCGTCCTCGTCCTCGTCCCGTCGGTATAGCTCACGCACGCTATAGAACCGGTGAAGACGCTCCACATGCGCTATTACTTTTTTTGTCACCTCCTGTATGTTATCATGACGTGCGTCTTGTATGTCGCTATGGATGCATGAACGAGTTCCTTTGAATTGAATTGCACCGTATGCATTGTCCATGATATAACCTGTTAGACACCACAGATTGACACGTCCAGAAAGCCGGGATGTACATATTGACCGTTCACCAATTTGCGCACGCAAAAGAAGCTGATCGAACGAGTAACTTCCATCAACTTACTTCAGCCCCTCATCACAGGGCGGGCGGGATACCAACTGATACCCACGCGAGGCCCTCGGCACACTGGCCCACAGGGACGATATTATGTGATACTTGGGTTCGCTGGACAGCCTGCGACTCGATCTTCCTCCGCAAAGTTATCCGAGGAAAGAGACACGTTTTGTGATCGCCTAGATAGGCTCGTAAGAAAATGAGGGAGGCTCGCTCAGTGGCGAAGAGCTATTGAACTGCGGTTCACGTCAGCTGCTGTGCAGATAGGTTTCAAAGGTTGCCACGAGACGCGACCCATCTTTTTTCTTTCATACGCGATGGATCTTTGAGCGAGTGATGCCAGTGGTGTAAGTAAGTACCGGGTGCAAGACCGGGTGCAATACCATGCGAGAGTGGTACCTCGAAACTGTCAACCGTGAGAACCGTTTTATTTAAGATTCAAAGATCGCGGCGCCCGAAACGAAGATACTTCGTCAGGAACGACGTTAGGTTCCTTTTCTACTCGCCAGGAGCGCGAAAATGGCTTGTAGAACCTCGTCACTGAGCGCGATGTGCCCGTCTTTGTGAATGCTGATGCGGCTGCCAGAAGAGAGCATTCTCGATTCGGCTAGGGACTTCGAAATTCGTGCTGTAAGACAATTTGAGTTACCTTCGAGTTGTGCCTCAAGACAAGGTTTCCCGGATCACTGCGTGGGAACTCACCCACGATGGACGAGTTGCCTTTTTCGGTTGAGATTCAGAACGCGTTCCTTTTTGGAGTGCCACCATCTGCCAGGCTCCAGCAAAGTTCAAAACTGCAAACCCATGTGTGGGAACTCACCAGGCATTATCGCACCACAGATCCATGATCCAGGACACTGGACATTGCCAAAGACGAGAGTGACGGATCAGGTGCCAGGTGGTCTTTCCGAGTTTTTGACATCGCTTATCTCGAGAACTTTACAGCGCGATGCGGGTGGTGCGCGGGACACTCGCGTCTACCAACGTACCTGGCCCATCTCCGACAAGCGACGCGCCCCCGGCGGGTTCTCCGTCGGGGATCATTCACATGTTGTGTGGGGGCACAGCATCTACATTTCTTCGATTATCAGCCGATTGTCGGATTGTCATTGGCCTACGAGCATTTAGATCCAAGCGGTACTGAAAGGTGTCTTACAGCACGACTTATTCAAGTCCTCTACTCTTTCCGGGGGTAAGTACTTACTCAACTTTACTGGCGTATTATGGATATGTGGCAATTTCTCATCGTCCAGGTTGTCCCTATCTCGGCGGAGGGAGCCACATCGCCGGCATCGAGATCATATAAATCATCGATGGGATGCCGTTGCTCTGAGATACTTGCAAAGTAAACTTCCTTTCGACCATGGCATCCATTCGACCTGCCGCCTTCTTCGAGAACGCGTTGTACGTGGGGGTAAATCTGCAAGGTGTTCTATATGGTGAGTCCCAGAGACGATGTCCGCGTCGTGTGGCCTCACCGGTTCACTGCGCAAGGCATCGAACTCGTCCTCTATTTCAAGACCATGCGCATCTATTTAGCTCGCAGAAGAAATCCTCGTAGATGCGACGTGTTTTATGCAAGCTTCAGCACTGTGATGTTCCTCATGGTTACGATTTGGGTATCTATCATTTCAATGCTCGGTCAAGACATGTGGCTGGACGGAACGTATGCGGGTGGGCCGATGTCGTTCGTGTCGGGGGGTGCATCACGTATAATGTGGGATTGCGCTGGAGCGGTGACCATCGTTCTGCAGCAGATGACAAATGGCCTCATGGTAAGACCGAATGGATCAAACGTAGCCACCGAATGTTAACATTACTCGCTCTATTCCAGGTGTACCGTTGTCGAATCGTGTGGGACAGCCTTCGTGTCATCATTTTACCCTCCTTCCTGTGGTTAGCAAGTCTCGGTGAGTGTCATTCTTCGCTCCTCATGGCGCTCATTTCTACCCCGCGCCACATTAGTCCTAGGGATCGTGGCCGCAGCTATGACCGGGCCCAATCCCTTTGCCGGGGTTTCTTCTGATTTATCGCTGGCATTTTATGCAACCTCGGCCCTCCTGAGCACCACTCTGACGTGCATGATCTGTTATCGATTATTGCGCCATGCGAGCACACTGAAGGAATGTCTCGGGGAACAATTCGCGTCTCTGTATTCCACCACCGTCATGTTCATCGTCGAGTCGGTGCTGCCGTACACGCTCACTGGTATTGCATTTTTGGTGTCGTTAGGGTTGATGAATCAGGTGGGGATGGCGCTCTGGTGTGTGTACACGCCGATGATGGTACGTCGTTGTGGTCCTGATCTATAAACGGTGCTGACCGGTTTGTAGTGTATATCGCCGCAGATGTTGATCTTGCGTGTGGCCGAGGGAAATGTGTGGCAGACAGACACGATGAAGGCCCCAGAATCAGTGATAAAGTCCTGCACGGGCGATGGAGCTATGTCAAGTTTGCGCTTTAATGAGGAAGGAGCGATAGTAATGCACTTGGAGACGTTGTCGAGCGTGCATCGTCTAGGGTCGGACGAGGATTCGGACGAGGTGTGAGTCACGCAATTACCTACTCGTCCTTGGCCACAATCTGCCACGGCCGTCTCGGAAGTTGGGCGGTCGAGTCGGCCATTGTTAGAGTGTAATTATAGGTACATATACACATGGATGTGAGGAATTGTAAAGGAATAGACTTTGTAAATTTTTGATTTTCGAGCGCGTACCTGCGCCACTAGGACAACCACATCTGGGACTTTGATGAATTGGTGTCACTTTTATTTGAACAGACGCCCATGCAAAAGGTTGATCGGGCTTGGGGGGTACTGTGGTGCAGTTTCAGAACAGGGATGCAGTTCCTGTGGGATCTTAAGCTAGACGCCATATGAGATGGTGGTGAATATTGGTGGATGGATGGACTCGGTTGGGCCGGAAGTAGATCGTCATAATACTACCAAGGTTCTGGCACGGGCGTGGAGCGTTCAAACATGCTTTTCGTTGCTGCTATTGATCCATGATCCAGGACACGAGGTTGGTCCTGTCCTTCACAATATGCTTGCGCTGCTTTCCATGGAATCATCAGCCTGGGTCAGTGGTGAACCAATCAGTACGCCGGCAAAATTTGGACTCGACGATCTTCGCTCGTTCCCGCTTAGGCAAAGTACTCCGTTGACAGATCGAGGCAAAATGTGTGACCGGATGATCCAGAGGCAAGATTTGAAGGGGATTCTTCCGGCCCTAACAACGATGCCAAGAGTGGATCAACGAATGTTCTTGTCGAGGCAATCAACCAGCTTTACCTTTTTGTCGCGGATCGGTCGACGGGAAAGAGGGGAAATGAGACAGTCTAGCCTGTGTGGACATCCAGTGGATCGTTCAGTCTTCATGCACATGGACAATGCTGACGTGCCTGGATCAAAAACAAAATTCTTGGCTGCCTGGAGGATGGAGACAATTCTGGATGTCTATAGACCGTCCTCGGGTTATCCTAGCTTCCCGTAGGCAGCCCCTTAGGTACTACGGATGATAGTCGTATATCCGTTGAACTACTAGTAGGGTCAACACGTGGGAATTCGCGCAGCCCTTCAGCGTTTCTTCCGAGGCAATGGAACTTCAAGGAAGATCATGTCGCGCGGAGAGCCTTGCGCCGTCCTCGTCTCCAGGTAGCACGTCCGGACCCGAGGTTGAAACGTTGACAATTCAATCACGTTTGCTGGGACCTGTTCGTCCTCCCTTAACAAGACATGGTCGCCGACTTCCAACTTTTTCCAGAGTGTCCTCTCCCACTGGCGGTGTTCTCCATCCAATGGCATGAGCAACCCATCATTGAGCACGACAATCAAGCTCAAGATTACCCACGGGACCCTCCAAGCACGGCGAGCCCCATGTTCTACAACATGCAGGTCAGTTTCGCACCCTTGAAGTTGAACTCCGTGAGATGTTGAAAATGCTTAGGTTTTCGCTGCAATATCGTTGCTCGCTTCCTCAGTCGAACTATACTGCCTCCACTAAGTCTATGGTCCTTCGCTCAACTCCTCTTGTACTGTATTCGGAATTACCCCGACGACAAGAAATAGATCGAGATGAGCTTTGACCTCACCACAGGTATCGTCGAGCCCTCACTCCATCTATCCACCTAACTCACCCAAATTCCAACCTAGTTCAAAGGTGAGAACCATTGCGGTCCTCAGACACCCAGGACCCTCGAGCACAGCACCTCCACCTGGTCCACTCCCACCACTCTCACCATCTACAGAAGATGGTGGGGGCAACAGAGTCATCGGTGGCAACACTACGCAGCGACGGTACCCTGTTCTTGTGGTCAGTTATGGATCCCGCATGGTACATCGTGTTGGCCACCACTGTCAAAACCTGAGCGATGGTAGACTGATAGAGCCCGCGTTTACGTTTAGCGCGAGGAGGAAGACCGTCAGACGTGTTGCATGAGGACGGAACGTGGTGTGCAGAAGCAGTGTTTATGTTTGTAAAAGTCGTTCTGGTCGGCGGTGTACGGACAATGGACATCGAGCTGGTTCCTTTACCGAGCTCCACAGCACTCAGACGCATGCTGCTTCGAACCTGAATAGGAAAACGTCGAGGCCTCCGGGTTGCTCCATGCACTGCCCTTAGAAGCAAGACACGTGGACGTTGGATTTGCTGTGGAAGCAAGTAGGGACTTAAAAGCGCTCCAGGTATGTTCCTTGCTGCATACCTCAACAGCTCACATTCCCGATTTAAGCCACAATGACCAGCGAATCGGGCACCGGGAAAAAAAGATCACGACCTGAACAGGAGACGTCTGGTAGCCTGGCTGAGGGTTGCGAGAGCACCGGAAATGGGCCACCACGACTTGAATCAAGGACGTCGCCGTCTTGTGCGTTGAATGTAGGTTTCGAGGCCGAGCTGCTAGCTTGCGCCCGACTGACCTACCTCGCAGGACAGCATACAAATGCCCTGCGTCTACCCTGAATGTGCGGGGCAGGAGCAAGGGAAGGGGAAAAGCCCTGGACCCAGGGACGAGCCACAGCATGTGCCTTCTTCCTCAGGCTCCGCAATGCACACGGACGAGAACGAAGAACCGGTTATTACGAGTATGAAACTCCTCTGCTCAGTTTGCAAAGATCGCTGACGACAAGGTAGGTATCCGAGCGACAGATGTCGCTCTTGGCCTTAGACGACTCCCCGCCGGCTTTCACACCGTAGTGCATCACAGTGGCCTTGAATGGAGAACCGAAAACAAACGTTCCTCAGTGAATGACGATGTCGTCGAATGGAGTGGGCCGATTCCAATGTGAGATCCCCTTTCTCCAACCGGGCTTAGCGCTAATAGAGCTCGCAGACCGTCGGATCTGTCGGCCACTGTTTGTCTTGAGGTCTGTGCGTCCTTCGAATTCCAGCCCATGTTGGGTGCCGGGGAGCAGCTGCGAAAGGTAACAATTACTGTGCAACAACTATTGGACCGCAGTACAGAAGACGTTCGTGAGTGGGACGGAGTTTGGCACAAGGGTCTAGGTTCTCACACCATGGCAGGGTTTACACTCTTCCCAAAGGATGGGGACGTTGTATCTCCGTGTTCATCCATTTTGATCACTGTCAAACGGCGGAAGTGTGAGGAGAGTGATTCATCTCCATCCGGGTCGAGGGTTTTTGGCCCTCGTTGCGTAAGTAGGCGACTTGTGTTAACACGATCCTCGTTAATCAATGCATGTCCATAGCCAGCTACGGAATCCCAAGGCGAGCTGGAAGACACAACAAACCGAGGCCACAGCGCTCTCTCGCGTTACCGAAAGCAAGGGGGAAAACGGGATCTGGAGCGTTCTATTGAAGACTTTGAGCAGGCGCTCCGTATTTGTCCGCTGGACCATCCTTGTCGTGCAGCTACTCAGTCAAACCTGGCGACGGCGAAATTCATCCTCTGTCAAGTCGAGGACACGGACTCCTCCCTCGAGGTCCCTCTTAACTTGTATCGCAATGCGCTTGCTGCCCGTCCTGTCGGCCACGTTGACCGTCCTTCCACGCTGATTCAGCTGGCCGCAGTGCATTTCGCGCGATTCGAGAAGCGGAGGGATGGAATGGAAGGAGTACGGGCTGAGGCATTGCTACATGAGGCGATGGAGCTCAGCACTACAGAGAGTCATGAAAAGCGAGCGACGACTTTCTTGCTCCAACTGCATCCGGGACGTGGGGCGGGCCATATTCGGACGGATGGCGAATCATCAGTGGAGCAGGATTCGGCTTCACGCGTAACGCACGGGGACCTGTGGATTTTGAGTTTACAGTTGTTGGACCGCTTCAAACGGTTCGGAGATGTAGCCGACCTGCAAAAGGCGATCACACTTTTGGAGGAAATCATCAGGTCTACTTCGGTTTGGGATGAGCGGCACTTCAAAGGAATATCGAATCTCGGTGTGGCGTTGTCGTATCGATTCGATCGCCTTGGGGAGCTGAGGGATCTCCAGGATGCAATTTCGAAGCTCGGGGATGCTGTTGACCTCACCCCTGATGGTCACCCTGACAAGCCCGACCATCTTAGCAACCTCAGCGGCTGCTTCTTCACTCGTTTCGAGCGCCTCGGGGAGTTGAGTGACCTCGAGGACGCAATTTCGAGGAACAGGGATGCTCTTGCCCTCGGCCCTCGTAATCACCACCAGAAGGCTCGCTATCTCAACAACTTGGGCAGTGGCTTGGTATCTCGTTTCAGGCGCCTCGGGGAGCTGGTTGACCTCGAGTGCGCAATTTCGACGCTGAGAAATTCTGTTGACCTCACCCCTGATGATCATCCCGCCAAGCCAGGCCGTCTTAACAACCTCGGCAACTGCTTGACCACTCGTTTCCAGCGCCTCGGGAAGCTGAGCGACCTCGAGGACGCAATTTCGAGGCACAGGGATTCTGTTGACGTCACCCCTCATGATCATCCTGAGAAGCCCCGCCGTCTTATCCACCTCGGAATCTCCTTGAAAGCTCGTTTCGAGCGCCTGGGGGGGCTGAATGACCTCGAGAACGCAATTTCGATGCAAAGGGATGCTGTTGACCTCACCCCTCATGATCACCCAGACAAGCTCGGCCATCTTAACAACCTCGGCAACTCCTTGGACACTCGCTTCAGGCGCCTGGGGGAGCTGAGTGATCTGGAAGACGCAATTTCGAAGTACAGGGATGCTGTTGACCTCACCCCTCATGATCATCCTGGCAAGCCCCGCCTTCTTAACAACCTCGGCATCTCTTTCAGAGCTCGTTTCAAGCGCCTGGGGGGGCTGAGTGACCTCGAGCGTGCAATTTCGACGCTCAGGGATGCTGTTGATCTCACGCCTCATGGTCACCCAGACAAGCTCGACCGTCTCAACAACCTCGGCAATTCCTTTATCAGTCGCTTCGGGCGCCTGGGGGAGCTGAGTGACCTCGAGGACGCAATTTCGAGGCAAAGGGATGCTGTTGACCTCACCCCTGATGATCATCCAGACAAGCCCGACCGTCTGAACAACCTCGGCATATCCTTGGGCATTCGTTTCGAGCGCCTCGGGGAGCTGAGTGACCTCGAGCGCGCAATTTCATCGATCAGGCATGCGGTGAATATCTCCCCTCATGGTCACCCTCATAGGTCCGGCTATCTTAACAACCTCGGCAACTTCTTTAGAGATCGTTTCGAGTGCCTCGGGCAGCTGGGTGACCTCGAGGACGCAATTTCGAGGCAAAGGGATGCTGTTAACATCACCCCTGACGGTCACCCTGGACAGCCTCGCCATCTTAGCAACCTCGGTAACTCCTTGATCGCTCGTTTCAAGCGCCTCGGGTGCCTGAGTGACCTCGAGGACGCAATTTCGAGGCACAGGGATGCCGTTGATCTCACCCCTCATGGTCACCCTGACAAGTCTGGCCGTTTGATCAGGCTCGGCAACTCCTTCAGAGCTCGTTTCTTGTGCCTAGGGGAGCTCAGTGACCTCGAGCAAGCAATTTCCCTCTATTCGCATGCTGCTTCCGCCTCTATTGGGCCCATTAAGGTCCGATTTGATGCATCACTGAATTGGATATTATGTGCTCGCCATATGCGCCATCACTCTCTCCTCTATGCATATTCTGTTGCCATCAACCACCTCCCCGAACTCGCATGGATCGGCCTCTGTCTTACAAACCGTTACTCTGAACTTAGGCGAGGTGCCAATGTGGTGCGGGAGGCTGCTGCTGCTGCTTTGGACTCGGGGTTCCTGGAAACTGCTGTGGAATGGCTCGAGCAAGGGCGCTCGATCGTTTGGGGGGAGCTATTTCAGCTTCGAAGCTCCTACGCAGAGTTGTCGTCTGCTCATCCCGATCATGCCTATAGACTTCGGGATCTGTCCGCCGCATTAGAACATGCTAGTGCCACTCACGAAAAATCCTTGTCCGCACCCTCAGAGCAGACTCGAGACTCCTTACAGCAACAGGCTGACAGACATCGTATGCTTGCGATCGAACGAGATAAACTGCTCCAGGAGATCCGAGGCTTTCCTGGTTTCGAAAAATTCCTTCTTCGCAAAGAGTTTTCTCAGCTCCGAGCCTCAGGGCACTGCGGAACGGTCGTCATGCTCAATGCTGCAGACAGCCGCTGCGATGCGTTGATTGTTCTTGCTGGCGTGGATCACGTAATTCACGTCCCGCTTCCCAATTTCACTTTCCAGAGATCCGCTGGTCTTCAGACCATGCTGGAGAAATTGCTTGGTCACGCTCGTATCGCACGCTGTGACGACAGGGAAGGGAAAAGTGCAACACGGGGCGGCGTCAACTGGGAGTTCCTCTTATCCACCTTGTGGAACGGTGTCGTCAAACCAGTTTTGGATGCCTTGGCTTTCTCCGTACGTGATGTCATGTCACTTGAATTCGTGGCTGATCCGTTCATCTGTCTCGGAACAGACTCCTGGGCACGTATCGCGAATTTTTTGGTGTCCGACTGGCCCTTTCGTGTTTCTTCCTATCCATGGAGCTGGTTTCTATGACACACAACATCCGCAACCTGGGCACAAAGTATCCGACTTCGTTATTTCGTCATACGTCCCTAGTCTCAGCATTCTTGAGCTGTCACCCAATCACAGCACTGCACCTAGCGGCGATCTCCGCCTCCTTGCTGTCCGTCAGCCACCCTCAGATGGTCTATCTCGACTTCTAGGTGTGGCCACCGAGTTGGAACACATCAGAGCGGCAATTGCGAATTCACCTTCAGCACGCACCACCCTCCTGGAATCCTCTGTCGGAACGGTCGAGGAAGTACTTTCCCTGATGAAGGAGGCGGACTGGGTCCACTTTGCATGTCACGGAATCCAAGATGCCGAGAGTCCGACTGAGAGTGGTCTTTGTCTCGCCGATCGACGCCGTTTGAAGATATCTGACATTATTGCGCTGTCACGTTCCCGTGGTGGGCTAGCCTTTCTTTCCGCATGTCAGACTGCGATGGGTGACGAGCATCTCTCCGACGAGGCCATCCATATCGCAGCAGGAATGTTGTTTGCCGGTTACGGGGGAGTCGTTGGTACGATGTGGTCGATCAGCGATGAGCTTGCGCCCGTTGTGGCCAGGGACGTATACGCGCAACTGTTCCTGAATGGCACAAGGCCGGATTATCGGGAGGCTGCACGAGCGCTGCATGGAGCTATTGGGCGTCTTCGTGATAGTGGCAGAGCGTCTTTCGTCGGGTGGCTTCCGTTCATCCATGTGGGTCTTTGAATATTCAGTATTCCGGTGTCTACATATATGTCTTCTACTATCACGTCACGGTTGGTAGTCTAGGTCGGCACGGCACGTGACTTCCTAGAGTGAAGTCCGGGGAGATTCGTCATCGCAAGGGGGTCGCGAGCCGGGGAGCTGAGAAGGGGTTGCCCGTCGGAACCCGGAAATGCCATCCAAGGGGTTGCTGCGGTAGGTTCGAGCCGCACTGGGGTATTGCCAGTGCTGTTGAATAAAGATGGTCGAAAATGGTCTCTGAGGCTCAAGCTTCACGCGGATGGCAGAAAGAAGAGTTACATATGTGAGGTAAGTTTATTCAATCCGGTTTCATTACGAAGTACTCAGAAGTTTGGAACCAACTCTCGAACATGCCCGATGAGAAAACCTACCGCCCATGAATAACAACCTATTCGGAAAGTAAGTTTTCGAGAACATTGATGATATTAATCCATTACTGAAGACACGAATGCATTATATTGCTTTCATCTTCTCAGTGCGCCTCCGAGTCCCAGAAATCTCTTGACACCCAACTTGAAGCCCTGCATCTGAGTCATTTTCTGTTTGGCACAGTTTACGTATGATTTCGTCTGTTTCACCAAGGCTCATCCCACATATATTTTATGGACCATTTCTGTCTCGAATCCATGCTTTTTGCTGATCTCCGCTAACAATAAGTCTAGCCCAATTTGTGAGGTGACATCAACATCAAGAGGATGGACCACTTATTGAATATGTGAGTACTCAGTGGTTGGGAAACCAGCTGAGCTTACCTATTGAATATGTATGTGAGTACTGTAGCTATGTCAGTACTACAATAGGTAGCTCTAGAATAAAGGTACTCACCTCAGTGGTTGGGAAACCAGCTGAGGTGTAACTAACTATGAAGCACGAAAATAATACATGCTTATGTAAGATGGTGGCTATATGACCACACATAGTTTGTCCACTCCAACACCACTGCATTGGCCTGATTGTCGGCATCGACTGCACTGCTAGACCCAGTGTCTCGAGGCTCAGTTGCTTTGGATTGAGATTGCTCCCAACGGGTGGAGTCAGTGTGAGATGCATCACACGACTCAGACACATTCCTTGGGCTGGCTGCATGGCTGGCCTCCAAGTCACTTCCCAGTGTGAGGTCAATGAAAATCGTATCCGAGTCACTGTCAATGGTAAGATCAATGACAGTTTCAAGGCTACTGGCTTGGGGGTGGCCATGCTCTTCGGGCATGGTGAGATCTCACACGTTTGACTGGCTATTCACTGCATTATGATTCATACTAATCAGCAAAATGTCACATTCTTTATTTGGACTTAACTGCACTTTTTTCTCACTTAAGTCCAAATAAAGTACGACTTCAAATAAGTCTAATAAGCCCACCCTTCGACTTTTTGCACACTTATCCCAGACTTAAGAGTAGTTGCAATTGGCCCAATCAATTATAATAAGCAAAAAAAAGTACGAATACAATGTGAAGTAAAAAACGGTGATCAGCATTGTATGAGAGTAAATAGCACGCGAAAAGGCGCAGCGGCCTGGGTGCATCATGCGCGGAGCGAGTAGTGATTGATGGTGGTCCATGCGCTCGATGTGAGTGAGCGGTGGGTTGGTGCTGGCGCAGCCGCAGCTGCAGCAGTGTGCTGCGTGTGTGCTGGTACGCATTTGGACACGAGTGTGCGGTCACGGTGTGGTGTGGTGTCTGCGTTGTGGCAATTGTGTGATCCGGGTGGGCGCAAAGGGGATGGGCACGCACACCTGTTTGCATGGTCGTGTAACAGGGGGGTTTGGGAGAGGTGTGGGATGTTGTGAAGGGAACAGTGTGGAACAGCGCATGCTCGAGGGGTGTACGCAGGATGCGAGGGGGGTGCAGTGGCCGTTCGGGTGTTGCAGAGCGCCAAGTGAGATGGGGGGACGTGCCAGCGCTCGCATAACAGGGGGATGGCAGAGCGAGCGACATGACACAAGGGTAGGCAGGGTAGCGCGAGGGTGGACGTGTGAGGGGGTGGGGGAAGGGCGAGATGTTGAAATTCTCATATTTTACTATTAATTTTAGTTCGCTTTTCATGATCAACATAATACTTATCAGATACATAAGCGTTCTAGACTCCTATGACGTCATCTTTATTCAGACTTCTCATGACATCATATGACATCACTATTGCAACATATTGCACCATGATCACGCCATAGCATGATGTTACTGCGCATGGCTTATTCATACACCTTTTGTGGTCTTTTAGACTCCATTCAGACTGTCTGTCTACTTGTACAAACAATAGCCAGACACTATATAAGGAGGACTTATTCCTCCTCAATTCACTAAGTTCTCTCGCACCCCAAAGCGTGATAACTTCTAGCAAGACTTACTTGCAAGTGCTCCCAACAGTATAGTGAGTAGTGTTCTCTCTCACTGGGTTTTCTCCCCTTCGCTGTTGCCTTTGCACCGATTGGAAGTAGCGATTCCAATACACTGTCGCCACCACCTCTCCTCTCCAGACCGTACCCTCCCCTGAGTTTTTGCCTCTCTTCCCTCCGATAGACCCTGATGCCCCCATCTCCTCTATCGACCTACCCCCACGAGTACCCCGTCCACCTTCCACAGACTCCGACATCAACATGTCCGACCCTGTTGCTCGTCCTGTCGAGATCAAAGCCGGATTACCCGAGGACTTCTCTGGTAACTCCGAAGATGCCCTTTGATGGGTACTCGCTCTCTCCGCTTACTTCGAAATGAATAAGCACCTTTACAACAACCACGCCATGCTCCTTACCACTCTCGCCAAAATGAGCAAAGGACGAGGCAAGCACTTCTCGGAGGGCTGGTACTACAAAGTAGCCAATGAGGACATAAAGGAGGAGGAGAAAACGTATAAAAAGATGTTGAAGGAATTCCGCAGTACGTTCTGCCCCTTTGACATGAAAGTCGAGGCTTGTCACCATATGGGAGCGCTTCAACAGAACCTTCGCAACCCAGCCAACGGATTCCGGAACTACGTTTCGGATTTCCAACTCAACATCGCCCAGGCCGGCATCACAGACGACGTCACTATCGTCGACGACTTTGCCAGGGGACTTGACCCCTCTCTCGTCACCATGATCCTTTCTATGAAGGACGTACCCGCTGATCTCCACGGATGGATCGAACAAGCCAATCAATTCCATGCCCAACAGAGACGTATCGCTAGCATCCGCACTGGCCAAGGATCGGTCTCCTCCTACGGGAATGGGACCCATCGCAGTTCGCCTCGACGTGACCCAAATGCCATGGACGTTGACGCCGTCA
>JBBPNE010000228.1:0-35163 GCA_038090735.1 Xerocomellus amylosporus | reverse complement strand
TCAACCGTGTCCGGACATGCGAGCACAGAGGATGACTCTCCATCTTTCGCGTTCTCGGCAGAAAAGGTGCAAAGGATGCAAGAATGGGCACTTACCTTTGTCGTTGGTAAGCTAGACGTCGCTTCTCAACCAAAGGGATATCAAATGCTTTGTATCTAGTTCAGTTCGACCTGGATCTCGGACCGGTCGTGCGAGCAGTACACCCTCCGATGAACCTGTCCCCTTCTGAGAGAGAAAATATGTCTGTCTTTTATGAACGTATTCTTCGTTGAGCTGACACGCTTTCAAAGCGCGTTCTCCTCGTTCCCCGACTCGTTGCAGTTTGAACAGGGATCTGAAGTTCATTCGTTTAGGATTAGGGTGTATCCCGAGTCCTCTGAAGCACATGTGGAAGACGTTCGTCAAGAACGGCGCCCTCAGCCTTTGGACGGGTTTATTTATGGTTTCTCACATTTCTGCCAAAAGAGGGACCCGACGTCGAAGCGTGGCTACCAACAGGTGAAGTTCGAGGGATGGTATGGGAGTTACCACGAGGGAGTTGACTAGATCGTGATAGTCTTCATTGGTGCTCCTAACTCACCACCAATACCCGGCGCTGTATACCTCTATGATCTCCCAACTCGGCCCGCTTTTCCATGATCTCGGTGTTCCAATGCTCGAGACAGCATGTCATAACATCGCGGGTTGGTACGTCGCTTCCTTCTCGTGTTCTCGGTCGCACTTGCTGAACCTCCAGATGCCAAAGAAAGGCAAAGCCCATCACCAGGCTCGACTGTCGAACTCGGTTTCTTGGGTTCTGTGCTCCATGTCGAGCTCCCTCTCAGTTCCGACAGCCAACAACTCGCCGAGACCAATACTTTTGATGAACGATTCAATCCAGCCGTGCACGTTAGTACCCCTTACTTACTTATCCTTCTGACTGACCCGTTGAACGTGAATGTGTAGCTCCTCGCATCCTCCGGACCATTCTCCCCGCCACCAATACAGCTCTTCGAAGCGTCGTTGGCACACCTATGGTCGCTGTGGGAATGTCTGGTGTTGTGTGAGCCGATCCTAGTCTTTGGACCATCGCCCGCGATGACAAGCCAGGCTATTTGGTGGCTCCGTGACCTCGTGCGCCCGGTATGACATCCCTCTATGTTTCTTCTGCGCTACCGACACCGTCGACCTGCGCAGATCCCGCTTGCCGCCGATATTCGCCCGTATTTCACGATCCACGATAAAGACCACTCTTTATTGGTGAACAAGGCTCCTCCCAAGGCAGGGCTCTTCATTGGTGTCACCAATCCCTTTTTCGAGAAATCGTGTGCGCACTGGCCACATGTACTGAGCGTTGGACGAAAGTCACAGTGAGTGCGAACTGCCTCGCCATTCAATCGATGTTTATATATGCACCATGGGATGATTACCACCAGGTTGCGCAGGGGGACTAACACGGTTGTCGCCGGTCCTTCTCCCGGATGGACGACAAAGACGCACCGACGACACACCTCCAAGGACCGGGAACTGCTCAAGTCCCTTGAGAAAGCGTGTGCTGGTCATGAGGCGGAGCGTAAGTACATGGTAGTCCCCGTAGGGACCGTATATTGACGACGTCGCGGACAGAAATCCAAGCCTCGCTCGACATGCGCCGGCACTTTTGCGCGCGGACAAACGCCATGCTCGTCCCACTCAATCGATATCTGAACACGCTCATGCCGTCCCCTTCGGAGCGCAATGCAGGAAAGACGCGACTGAAACCGTTTAGCTCGAGCGACTTTTTGGCGTCACTCAAAAAGAGTCCCTCGACGCTGCCGTTCAAGTCGTCGTCGAAGCAGAAGGAGTTTTATGACAAGTGGCTTCGGTCGCCGGCGTTTGGGTTGTGGTTGGCACGTCAGGAAGAGGTGATCGGAGCACTACTTCGCGAGAAGACATGAGCGGTGTACTTTGTGGGGTTATATTACTTCCCGTGCTTCGTCCAATGATGAACTTGATCTACCCCGGAATGGAGATGGCTACTTGCTGGTTGGCTGTTCTCTGTATGACCAGTGCCACAGGAACATAACAGAGACAAACAAAGCGCAGTTAATACAGCTCTGAAACCAAACTGACAATCTTGTCCGCTTCCTCTTTGCATCGACGTCAACCCGCCCCACAGCTTCTTATTCGTCCCCCGCGCACGGACCTGTTTTTACTGTGTCTACCTACGAAACTGTGTAAAACAACGGACGGAAGGTCCTGCTTTAATCAGAGTCACTGTATCCATACCTAATCCTGTAAGAAACCCCTCCATCCTTCTGTGTCGCTGATCCTGTAGCGCGCAGAACCACCTTTTAATTCTCTGTGTATGCGCTGAGCTTCTTCCTCATTTCACTGTCGTTATCCTGTCGCCCCCTTTTTTTGTGCCAGTTGTCTATCATCATGTGCACGTCGGTACTCAACCAATCCTGTCATTTCTGTCCTCTTTCTTCTAGTGCAAAACAAGTGTTTACTTGCCCTCGCTCGAAATTCTGCTTTTGAGTCATGCCTGAGGACGATTTTGACATTTATGGCGAAGACGACGGTTTCGTGACGAGCAAGACGGAACAGGTAGGTGGCACCTCGAGCGCATATACGCACCGTTTTGCTGACTTGCGCGGTGGAACTGGGTGTTGTGTGCTGGTGATGCATAAAGGACGACGGGTTTCAAGATGAAGTACAGGTCGAAGAGCCTGTCGAAGCCGTGAGCACCCCCGTCGAGCCTTTGACAGGTGAAAAGCGTCCTCGACCCGATGAAGACACAGAAACAAGGCATACCAGCTTGCCTTCCCCGATCGAACCTTTGCGTTCGCATTCCGCCACCAACAACCCTATCCCAACTCAAACAGGACACACAAAACCAGAACCGACAGACGTCGCGATGAACGGGAGCTATCACTCAAACGGTGGACATGGTGGCGGTGGAAACGTAGACCCGTCGATGACGGGTTATGATGCGCTGTACATTGGGGATCTACAATGGGTCCGTTCTTTATCCTGTCAATTAGTTTTCGCGTGTGCAATCTGTTCTGAGCGTTTATGTTTCGTTTTCTCGTTGCCAATGCTTGTTTTTACAGTGGACGACGGACGAGGACTTGCGTCAAGTCGCTCTGAATGTCGGGGTTGCGGTTGATCACCGGGACATTACGTTTTCGGAACATAAAGTGAATGGCAAGAGCAAGGGGTGCGTCTAGACAAAGGCTAGGATTTCGTTGCCGCTGACGGCTGGTCTACAGGGTCGCATACTTGGAGTGTGCAAGCTTTGATGATGCCAATGCCCTCAAGACATGGTTCGACAACAAGTGCGTCGTTTATCTCGTCTGGTGTTGCAATGACGAAACGGGCTCTCTCCAGTGACTTTCAAAACAGACGTGCAACCGCGACGCTCACTTCCTCCTCACAAGGGAATCCCTTCCGAACGCTTCCCAAAGGTAAGCAAGGTGCATATATGCGTGATAATGTACGCTGAAGAGTCCGATGAACAGAACCCCCGCCGCGCGAACAACGGCAGCCAAGTGCAGCGGTCCAGCCCGGAGGCGGGCCCGTGGGCCGCGGTGGCGGCAGTGGCGGCGGCGGCGGCTACCGCGGGGGTGGTCCCCAAATGGGAAGCGGCATGATAGGAGGCAATATGCAGCGCGGGGGAGGCATGATGGGCGGCGGAATGATGCGTGGCGGCGGCATGTCCAACATGATGGGCAACATGGGACCCATGGGCATCCCAGGCATGGGTATGATGAACGCGATGGCCATGGGGAACATGGGCATGGGCGGGTTCGGCGGCGGCGGCGGCATGGGCACCGGGTTCGTAGGCGGCGGTCGGGGTGGGATGATCCCACAAGGTCCGCGCGGTGGAGGTGGGATGATGGGCGGTGGGGGAGGACGCGGCGGAATGGGTATGAGCTTTTAGCGGTCTCTTTTTGTCCTTGCCATGTTTTTCTTACGGAGGTCCTCTTGGATGTATTCGTTATAGGTATGGGAATGATGGCCGGTGGTGGCGGCGGCGGCGGACGCGGCGGTGGATATGGCATGCAAGGTCACTTCAATCCAGCGTTTATGCAGGGACAGGGCGGACAGTATCATCAGGCCAAGCGGTTCCGAGCGGACGATGGGAGCTAGGAAGATCAGCCGGCCAAAACGCTCGACGTTCAAGGTTTGTCTCGACACCCCAGCGCCGACGTGGAACGCGCACCTCCGACTTTTTTTCTTGCACACCCATGAATAGACTCGCTGTTCGTCTTCTTATTGTCGATCGCTCTCCCATGTCTCATCTTCGTGTTATCTATTCGTGTAATTATATCGTGGCTCCATGACTCGTCTTCCTCGTCCCATGGGTGACATTATAATGCGAGTAAAACATTGTATTTGTATGCGAGTTGTGACAAGAGCGGTATCCGAGTACAGTGGGGGGGTTTGCAAAAGAAGTAGAGGAAAACGAGGCGGGAAAAAACAAGGGCCATAGATATATATGTTACGTGGTCATGTAGGGAGGATGTGGTGACTTGTGTGTGTGTTGTGAATCCGATCGAATCCTACCGAGGGGGATGGTGCGTTGATCCTTGTACCTAGTCGACATCTAGATAATTCAAGAAAACGGGGGGCAAAAAAGAGCGAAGAAAAAGTCGATGGGAAATCGAATCCGCGTCGTGTGTCCATGGGGTAGCGTGGAGCGGTCATAATCTTCGGAATAGGGCTCTCCCTCGAGAGGAGACGAACAGCGCAGAGCAGGGAATACAAGGGGGGGAAAATTGGGTGACTGGGTGGTATGACGTACGGTGCCGTTTTGATCGATGGGCGCGGATGGGGGAACAGGATTCACATGCCCTGTCTCTCGCGCATCTCGCGTTCGCGCTTTCGTCTGCGCTTCTCTTCGTCGTAGCGCTTCTCCTGTTCCAGGGCGATCTCGTCTTCGCGTTTCGCGAGCCGGGCACTGTGTGGCGCGTGTGAGCGATGAACATCGTATTGTGATTGTGTAGACGCTGGACGACGGATGGCAAAAGAAAGAGGACGAACCTCCGCATCTCTTCCTTCATCACGGCGTCCGCGTCCGCCTCCATATCTTCGTCATCGCTGAACACGTCCCGCGCGATGTACGAACTCCGGTCCTTGCCGAACATCTTCCAGATCTCAGAGCCGAACGCGTTCTCGGGTTCAGACGCACGTCGCTTCGACGGAGGGGGCGAAGGCGAGAACGAGGGCGACCGTGGTCGCTTCTTGGATGGCACTCCCGATCGGGGAGGCGCACCGGCTACAGACCCCGATTTGGAAGAGTGTAATCTGGGAACTGGACTCTTGGACTGCGAAGACTTGAAGGCGGAGGACGAGAGCTTTGGGATCGCCGACGAGGATATCTTGGTGCTCAGCGCAGGTCTAGACGACTTGGTCCCAGCTGAGTTGGACGCCGTCTTGCCATTGGCACCCGGAGGCTGCGACCTGGCCAGCAGTTGCGACGCGGTCTCTGCATCACCACGACAGTTGGGTCGAGAGACATGCGGCGAAAAAAATGCACTCACTTGTGCCCACCGGTCTCGGTGAATTTGCACCCGAGGACGACGTAGACTCAAGCGAGGCGCTCGACTGTGTGCCGAGAATAGAAGTGGGCTCCTTCTTCTTCGCCCTCCCGAACCAGTCGTTGAATTCGCGGGCATCGTCACCATCGAGGGTCACGTTTTTGGTTTTAGCCCTGTCCTGAAGGATCTCGTCGATCGTCCTCGTGTCCCGTTTGTTCACGTTGAGCTTCGTCAGCGTGTTGGGTAGTGCAGCAAGGCGCGCCTTGACCGACTGGGCAGAGGCGCCAGAGTCGGAGGTGGCCGCTGACGGGGCATCGATAGCCCCGCCCGGGAGTCGACGGCCAGCCTTGTTATACCCAGCCGAAGCCCGTTTGAGCTGATACGTACGCCGCATCTCCGCCTCCATCCTCCGTTGCCGTTTCTCCTCCCTCGTCAGCACCATCGCAGGCGACCCCGACCTCGAACCGTCGCCGTCGTCCTCCCCCACCCGTTGTCTCCGCACCTCGTCTTTGATCCCCGAATGCGACGTAGGCCATCTCGGCCCCTGCTGCTTTGCCTTCTTGGGTCCGTAGAGCAACGCGTTCCGAGCCTCCTCCTCTCGTCGGGTCTGCTCCACCTCCCGTCGTGCTCGCTCGGCCTCCTGCTTCGCCTCGAGCTCGAGCTGCTTCTGCTGGTCCTCGAGCCGTTTCTGGCGGAGCTTGGCCTCTTCCTCACGGGCCTTGCGTGCGGTTTCTTCTTGTTTCTTGCGTCTGAGCTCTTCGTTCCGCTGGCGCTGCTCGAGCGCCGTCTGGACCGCGCCCTGCGCTTCCTTTGTCTGCGAGGCGCTGAGGGCCATGAGAGCGGCAAATGCAGACATGTTGGAAGGGCGAAGAGGGATGACGAAAAGTTAGCCTGTGGTGTCCCGCGGACAGGTTAGCAAGAGAGAGAGAGCACCCAGCACCAGATGAAGCGAATAGTCTGCAGTTGCTGTCCAAGCAAAGACAGCTTGCCACTTGGCCGCTGCGGCAGTGCCTTGCCGATTAGTCAGCACATATTTATCAATGGCTGTGCCTCTACGAATGATCGCCTATCAGTACAGCATTTGCGCTATATCTCTAAGAAATCCTCTTCTTCCTCTACCAGTTTATCTAGGTATTGGAAGAACGACGCTCCAGGGAATCCAACGACGTTGTTATAATCCCCGTCGATCTTGCGAATGAGAATGCTGCCGAGACCCTGTATTGTGAACGCGTTCAGCACACGCGTGGCGGTCGATTGACGTATATTTGCATGGACATGGCACAATGAAATCAAAGCATACCTGCACCGCAAAACCACCTGCCCTATCCAACCCTTCGCCATTGTCCACGTACGCTTGAAGGGTCTGCAGAGAGTTGTCCACAAAGTAGACTAGCGTCCGCTCATCCATCTGCCTATCCAACACGGTCCATGACAGCGAACAAACCTCTGACCAAATCACTCACCTCGTCGCATACCCCGGTGCAGTGAGAACTGGGTAAACTAGAAACAAACACCGTTCGCACACCCTCCCCACGCTCAAACGCAAACCAAACGCTCACCAAGCGACACGCCCGTCACGACCTCGCACACGTTCCCATTGAGGTCCTGCAACATGCGCAGATGATCCGCTTTCGAGACCGGCTTCTCCAGTAGCTCCTGCCGCGTGCCCAACTCCATTTCGAGCGTCGTCGATGGCAGCGCGTGCGTGAAAACGACCGTGTCCGCTGTACGTACGACGTGTGATGTTCAGAATCCCCCCAATGAGAAACGCAGCTCACCGCCGATAACGAGATCAGGGGGATCGTCCGGGTTCTCGGTCTGTCGCAATGCCGTCGGCAGGACACGTTACCTCTCCCATCTCATCGTCTGACGACGAACGCACGCACCACGAGCCTCTCGTACACATCTACCGCCTTGTGCATCGCAGTAGCGACAGGATATTCATGGATCTGCTCAAACGAAGATAGGGGCAAGTTCTCGGCGAACGTCGAGGGCATGACCTCCGGTGCGAGACCCTGGTGGCATGAAGGGCGTGTGTTTAGGTCGACAAATGAAATGGCTGGATTCAGTTGCGATAGGAGAGGCAGACTCACCAGCGTTCTAAGAATCTCGCTCCGTCGCGGGCTGGCAGATGCAAGCACGACTCGCTTATTCCTGAGTTTTTTGATCCCTGGTGTGTTTAGCGCATTGGCAAGGACGGCGTTGTGGGATGCCATCGTGTCAGTGAAGGAGGTGGCAATGGGAAACTGAAAACCTATTGCCAAGAACTGCACGCCATCCGGACCAAATAATTCAAGTTTACAAGACCTGCTCGGTCATGCACAGCGGATTTCGAGTCGGTGACAAGCAACTCTACACTACGAGCAGACCTACCCACCCACTTCCTCCTCTCCCACCTCAATCATCCTTTTTTGCAGACTTGGGTGGTGGCGGAGGGACCATCGGGGTCGCAGGCACCGACCCCGGGAACGGCGATGCTGGCAATGGCACGCCTACAGGTCCAGGACTACCCTCGCTCACGCCCCTCATCATATTTGTATGTCCACCCAACATACTGGGCGGCCTCGTTTGCCCACCCGTCATGCTTGGCGTCCGCGAATGTCCACCCATCATACTCGGTGGTCGAGAGTGCGCAAACGTTGCCGCGCCGAGCCCAAGTCCAACCCCTGGCGTCGGAGGCACCGAACCAGGACCAAATGGTGCTGTAGACGTGGCAAGTGGTGGTGGCGGCCCTGGGGTTGTGGAAGAGAATGGCGTGTACGGGTATGGACTCGTGGGGCCGAACCCACCCGTGGGAGGGGTCGTCGAGTACGGTGTTCCCGGACCCTCGACGACCCATCCGTTGCCCTGTCGCACGACGCGTCCGGTATTTACGGCGGTGCGTTGGTGAAGGTGTCCGCCCGCCCATTTGCGTTTGATACCTGTCGATTCAGCGGCGACGATTCCTGGGGTCGAGTCTGCGCCAGTGACTGCTTCTATGGTACGGACCGTGACGCGGAGGAAATACGAGGCGCAGGTGAAGACACCACCGATGACACCAATACACCTGATACGATTGCTGAGTGCGCGTCGTTGGAAGGGTGGCTTGTGCGTACCTGATGAACAACTGAATCACAGAGGTCGTGCGTTGGTGGATCGCGATAACCATTGGATCCAAGTCGAACTTGAAGAAAATGCCAGGGGTGCCTTCGTGGTCACTCAGTGTGCGAGTGTAGTGCGTGACGCTGTACTGGTTCGTTTGGAGAGGGGCGGAGCGCGGCGCGACGTAGGTAGTAGGGACCACATGGAGGTAATACTGGTATGCCACGAATCCTGTCAGTAGCCAAAGGAAATAAGTCACCCACACGAACAAGGTAATATGGAGAACGCACGCTCTTTGGCAAGCTCAAATGAGTAGTCAAGTGGCTGAACAATGTCAGGGAAATACGGGCCGAACGAGAATTCGGTGATAACATGTGAAAGATTCATTTCTACGATGCTAGGTTAAAATGAGTGACGTCACCAAAAACAGACATACTGTCGTGGGGTACGTGAACAGGACTCGCGTATCCGTGCCCGAGCGTCGTGATATGCAAGTTGGCTGTAAGAAACGACTGAGAATGATATACGAACACGACGGCATATACTCACCAGTAACCTTCTTGACGGGAAGGGTGCCATAGATTCGGCACGCATCCCCATCTTGCTTGTGATTATATGTCGGACGGTAGTCGGGTTGGGTGCGTTTGAAGAATGAGAAAAATCCGCGAGACTTTCTTGACTGGGCAACGGCCTGACGAGCGGAGAGAGCCTTGGCGTGCTCTCTGTGATGGAAGCGTCACGTGAGATGCTGTTCGTGCAATGGAGGTTAGGACGCACTTTAGAGTGGTAGCTTGTCCAATATCGAATACAGTCTACGAGGGGTGATGAGATGAGGCGAACCGAAGGAAAACCGAGAGACGCACGCCGTCGCGACGGAACCCCTTGCTGAGGAAAAGACGATCGCCAACCACATCGCGCAAGTCCACGGTGAGGTCTATGTCGTGCAGGGATGAATGCCAGCAGTAAAATGTGCACGCTCGAGTACATACATGAGCAGGGAGTGTTGACTACCATGTCCACGTTGACCATCATATAACTCCCGGCCTGGGTATCGACGCTGAACTCGTAATCAGGCCAGCCCCAGAGATATTCTGCGAGATCATTCGACACGAGGAGAACAGCGAGAAGAATGACGAAAAGAGTGAGGAAGCCGCGAGACTCGGAGCGAGCCTTGTATGTAGACGGGAGCTTTGGGAATGCATCGAAGCGTGCGAGCTCGGGGACGGCGTCGTCGAGCTTGTCGAGCAGAGATTTCTCCCTGGCGGGTGCCGCAGACATTGCTGAAAAAAAGACCCAGTTGTAGATGTGAGTGTACACTGCAACTTTGCCGACGTGTCACTATCGCAAGACCCCGGGCACCCAAGTTGTTTATTACGCAATAACTCTGCGACATTCTCCTCGTCGCTGGCCACGATGAGCACCGTAATTGACCTCACGTCATCCCCGCCTGTATCACCCCGCCATCGCACCGGCGACCCAACTGGCTCTGAGCGTCAGAGACAGAAGCGCAGGCGGTTAGAGGTCGATCCAGGCAGCGACGTTGACCAGCCTCAACCACCCCCAGCAGACACCAGCCAGCCCAACACCACCCCCACCCAGATCTCGACATGGGAGATGCCCCCAGACGTGGTTCCCGATCTCCCAACAGACAAAGAGTCTCCTCCGAGCCCCGCTCCCGTCGACCAACCCGTCGCCACGTCATCCCGCGTCTCCGTTCCCATCGAACTCTCCGACTGCGATGATCCGGTAGTCGCATCCCCGACCCCAATCGGTGACGAGCCGACTACCCCTTCTCGGGTACCTCCCCCGAGCTCCACTGCGACTGTCGCGTCTACCACTCCAACGTCAGAGCCTCTCTCGACATATACATGTCCCATCTGTTTCTCCCCTCCGACCAACGCAACCCTGACTCCGTGTGGACATGTATGCTGTGGACAGTGCCTCTTTACAGCAGTCAAGTCGACCATAAGAAGAAACATGGTCTTTGCGATGGACAGGGCACCTGCGCCTAGGTGAGTACCTCTCCTCCGATCTGGGACATACCGCGTCACTCGTTCCCTCGTGATATAGATGTCCAGTGTGTCGTGCCGAGATACCGGGGTGGGATGGACGTGGGGGTGGCGTGATCGGGCTGAAAATGCAAGTTTTATATTCCTTATGACCGCCGTGTAATCCATGCCTCCCTCACTATGGCTCAGCTGTGCTCATGATACGTGACGATGATACGGATACGCCTGGTATACATATATTATTTGAGTTGTAGCTACTCGCCTCCAGTTCCTTCAGGGGCGGAACGTTACACATTTGGAAGTGCGACAACATGTGAATACGCTCATATCCCGCTTTGTGATCGCACTTTGAGCACACCCCAATGTCCGTCCAGTCCAAGCCTGTAGCTTCTTCTCAGCAGCTCACGCCGTTCGGAACAGCATTGGCCGGCGCTCTGGGTGCCTGCTTCAGTAATGCGTGAGTATTCGACACACCTAGGACGCTCCCGCAGGATACTCATCCGCCCGGTGTCACAGCGTAGTATATCCACTCGATGTGTACGTGGAAGTATCGTACATGGACAAAGCTGACCTCGTCTCCGCAGCGCAAAAACACGGATACAAGCCACATCATCGACCGTCAAGGGGAAACGCAAAGACGAGCTGACAATGTTGTCCGTCTTGCTGGACATCTTCAAGCACGAGGGTATCTTGGGGTGGTACCGTGGATTCGCAGCGACGATGCTCAACACCTTCTCCATGCGTGCGCCTTCTCCCACTATCCCGTCTGATTCTAGACCCACCCGGCTGCAGAATACGCGTACTTTTTCTTCTACTCCTTTCTCCGCACCTCCTACATCAAACGTCTCACCGCGAGAGCCCCTGCTGGTTCTAAAACGCCCGTACTGTCCACCGCCGCAGAGCTGGCCCTCGGTGCCGCAGCCGGAGCCCTCTCCCAAATCTTCACCATCCCCGTCTCGGTCATCGCAACCCGACAACAAGTCGGCCGTTCATCACCCGCCCAAAACGCCAGCGAAAGTTCCCTCCCTGAAATCGACCCCCGCACCGACGGTGATGACGATTCGTTCTTTGGCGTCGCGCGAGAGATCATCCGTGAGGAAGGCGTGACGGGCTTGTGGTTAGGTATCAAACCAGGGATGGTGCTCACCGTGAATCCCGCGATCACCTATGGCATGTACGAGCGGCTGAAGAGCATCTTCCTCCTCGCGAGGGCTGACAAGCTCACCCCGGCAATATCCTTCTTGCTTGGCGCGTTCAGCAAGGCCCTCGCCACGATTGTGAGTCGTTCCCTCAACCTCGGTCGGCAACCTCGAGCTGAAACCAGGACAGGTTACGTATCCTTATATCATGGCGAAAGTGCGCATTCAAGCGCGCACGTCTGAGCGCCACACGGATGAAGAAAACGGGCTCCCCCACTGGCCACTTGCGAAAGCGAAACAGACAGGTGCAGTCGGGCTTTTGATTCGCGTACACGAGACGGAAGGTTTCGTCGGCTGGTATCAGGTACATGCATCTTGCAGGATCAACCTCGTGTATCTCAAACCGTCTCGCTCACGTTTCTGCCCATAGGGGATGTCGGCACAGATCATCAAAGCGGTGCTCTCGCAAGCATTGTTGTTCGTATCCAAGGAGCAGTTCGAACGGTGGGCTTTGACCCTGATGATCCTGTCGTCCAAGTTAAGAGCTGCTTCGTGACGAGGCAGGCATATCGGGGTTGATACGGCATGGTTAGCAACGTCCGAGCACAGATCAAGATTTGGAGGTCATGTTGCACGATAGAACGAGACAAGGCATTGTTATACCACACGAACAAATCCAATGATTAATGATTCGGTGTGATGTTTTAGTGCCCTTTTCGAGGTCGCAGAACAATGTCGTCCCAAGTTACCTTTTGCCGTCCTTGAAGCCCCGGCGGAGCCCCGAGTCGAGACCCGGATCTCGTGTGTGATTCTAACCCCAGACCATGTGTTTTCGTCCCCGATCATGTCTCGATCACGATATTAGTACTGTCACTTTCAAACGAGTGCTCCAAAACAGTCGTCTCGGCGGCGTCAAGGAGCAACGTCAAGTTTAAAATTCGCAGCTCCAAACGCTCGTCGGAAGGCACCGGTGACCGGTGACCGTTCTCAAAGTTTCGTTACACATATACTGCAATCGGTTGCAGTAGAGGATGTCCGGCGACCATTTCAAATCCCACACAGCCATTTTCATCTGATTCGCTACGTCCATTACTACACTGCCAATCAAACCGATCCAGAGTCTGAGCTCTGAGCTCGGCCGGTACCCGTAGTCAGTGCCACCGCCCTGATCAGGATCAGGATCACGATCGCTGTGGTAGATATCATTTCCGTGGCCAAAAATGGAACAGACCAATGTATCAAAGCGACGAAACGACAGACAATGGGTGCATTGGTACCAATTCCGGTAGTGTACAGCATACAGGGGGGTATGGCCATATGAAAAACCGGTGGTAACAAGTCAAAGCGTGAGTCAGATAGCAGTGATATGATATGATATCGCAAAACGAAGGTGGAAAAGGATCAGTGTGGGTCGGGTGTGGGTATGGAACGTGATCGATGAGTGATGGTGTGAACGTGCTTCAAAGGAGCGTAGTATGTGAGCGTGCGTGCGTGGACAAAATATGCAAGCGTGTCAATGATACAAACAAATGCGAGAATTAAATATATGAGACAAGGAGAACAGAAGAACAAAGATCCTGAGGCGGCGCGGTTTACAACGTCCCATTACTTTATACCCAAGGAATAATGAAAATGAGACATGAGAAGGTCGAAGCATGTGCGCGGAAAAATAAATCCCGGGGATGTGAGGCCCTGGGTGTGAGCGAAGTACAATAAAATGCATGAAAACAACAGCCGTGCCTTTGTATAAATATACGTATGCCATTGTGGGGGGTCGTCGTGAAACGTGGTGCGTGAGTGGCATGGAGGAAGCCTTCTCCGTGTCCGAGCGTGTCCATGTTAGGCCCCGCACGGGACCGCCACCATGTCTCGCCCTAGACCCCAGATTGCGGATCTTGTGGTGGGCTCCGACTCGTCGCCCATCATCACGTCGTCATCTTCGTGTGCGGAGACGATTTGCTCCAATTCCCTCGTCGCCGATAGGATCGCGATCGCGAGGCGCGGACCCATGCCAAGTATCTTTTCCCCCTCCGGTGAGCTACGCATCCTCCCCTTGAGCGCCATGCGGTATAGATCCGGCTCTGGTTTCGAACGTGGAAAAATCGCACGAGGCGGTAGCAATTTTCGCGTCGGAGCGAGTGGCGATGTGGTGCGAACGTGGGGTACTGCGGGCTGGAACTGTTTGGGTACCACACAGATGGCACGTTTGGAAACGGATGTTCCGGAGGGTGATGGGGTTGGGGCAATGGTAAACTCGGCTCGCCTACGGCCGAGTTTCGCGGTGTCCCGGCTTCGTTGTTCTCTGTAGTGGAGGCGAGCATGGTTTAGAGGAGCGATGCGGGGCGAGGACGAGGGGGTGGACGTCATATGGAGGAATGAGCCACCTTCCGAGTGGCTCTCGTCGTTATAGTCGGACAAGGAAAGGAATGATTCGGTACGGCGTAGCATCGTGCGGGACGTCTTTCGGGGTAGAGGCTCGAAGAAGGACGTGGTGCGTTTGCGTGGGTTTGAAGGAGGGAGAGGAGGGACGACAGAACACGAAGGCATAAGTAGCGTGGAAGGAAAGTGAGACCCGGTGGGGGTGGACAAAGGGACTTGATATCCTGTGGTCGAAACAAAAGCAGTGCCTACCTTGGGACAAAGTCGGAGCCCAGATGTGATCGGGCAAATGATGACTAATCAAATCTCGCCCTCAAGAAGGGAATTCGTTCCCACACCGTCCGCAGCTGCCAGACATTAAAGTGACTCACCAAAATGACTGGCTTCCGATCCGATATGAAATGAAACGAACGAATCAACATTGGATACCGACGTCGTTTGGGACAGAACAGTGGCGTTCCTATCCGAAATGATTGTTCCTTGGTTGGGATGAATGGAACAATCACCAAGGGCCACCCACTCAGATGCCAGCAAACTTTCCCCATGGGCCCAGTCCGGATCGTGCCGCTTCCACATTATGGAAAAAATGACGACACCGTAGAGTAAAGCCAAAGCCGCGATGCAGGCCGCCACTGAACCACCGCCGAGCCATGCCGGCCACAACCATTGAGGACAGTTCGAAATGAACACAGCTTCCAGTGTTATTACGCAAAACCTTCATTGGTTACTTTGTGTCCTGAAAGTCGAGTGGGGGAAAGCGCGTACCCATGGTGGCCGATCCGTGTCTCCACAAGGTAAACGTACTGCTCAGCAAGTCGCCACGCATCAGAGATTGGAGAGAACAAACAAACAAAACCCGGCGTCCTTTCTGTCAATCGCGTAAGGAGGACGTTGTCACATGACCAAAATGAGAAAGTCCTTAACGGGTAGAATCGTCATTCCTTGAAGGGGTTTGATTCGGCCAACGCCACCAAACTTTCTAGAAAATCGAGCAGAAGCGTGCACCAAACGTTGTGGGGATAAGTCTCTGCACCGATAGGTTATAACTCTTTGTCACCACAACAGATGGATCGGAGACTACAAAGGTTAGGGTTAGTAAGTAGTCTCAGTACAATTCATGTAGTGGGAGCAAATGGCGGAAAAGGTGCGGCCATTGCGGCTACACGAAAAGGTGCAGACGTCGCCAACTCACGGGCGGCGCAGCCGTTGTGGAGCGACATGAGGAGCAGGTGTCACAGAGACCGAGCGTGGAGCGGCGACCCAAAAAGGTGCACGGGCGAACGTTGTGGAGCAACTGCACAGCATGGCGCTCGGAGTGGTCAAGGGTTCGTGCTTTCCCTATAGAGGCAGTACACTATCTCTATCTCAAAAACCATGTAACATGCTGATTAGATTTATTCCGGGCTATGAAACATTGGGAAGAACTCGCCAGGCTCCACCAAAGCACCACGCGTGGGAAAAGTAGTGCACTGTAACTGTAGAAGGACATTATGTCTACACTACCCTTTTGGGTCGAGAATCCGGAATCCGACTGGCATTTAATTAAGCCCTTCGGCCTCCCCTTGATAATGATACGAATCTGCCGCTTAACGTCCGACCCTTGAGCCCTTGCAAGAAGAAGCATTCACCCGGCATCCATCTTCGCGTTGAATTTACCCCATACCGATGTATATCTTACCGAGGGAGCATGACAAGCTCTTACTCCACCAGGTACTTTAATTTGTCGAATCAAAGCTGATCAGCACCGATCGGTTTGACATAGGCAGGTTCCCTTGCCCAGAAGCGACTCGCGCGGGGATTGCAGCTGAACATCAACGAGGCCACCGCGCTCATCGCTTCGCAACTCCAAGAACGTATCCGCGATGGTCGCCAATCTGTTTCCGATCTCATGGGCTACGGTAAAACCCTGTTGGGCCGCAGGCTCGTCCTCCCTGGCGTTGCGGAAAGACTACAGGACGTCCAAGTGGAGGGGACTTTTCCGGACGGGTCAGTCTTCAGCGATGTGGTTTGATCATGAGCTGACCACGCTGAACGGTGGTATTTCAGCGTTTTCCTAGTGTCCGTGCATGATCCCATCTGTACTGACGACGGCAGCCTCGAAGCTGCGCTTTACGGATCATTCCTACCTGTTCCTTCTATCGACTTGTTCCCAGCAGCACATCGCCGTCGCGGGGGTCTCCCAGGTGCCATCATTCCAAAGAAAGAACGCATCGTGATCAATCGTGGTCGCGAAAAAATCAAGATCAAAGTCACTAACAACGGTGACCGCCCCATCCAGGTAAATCTACAAGTCGACATGTTCTCCTGAGATGCTCATCAACACAGATCGGCTCACACTACCCCTTTGTCGAGACGAACAAGGCACTGGAGTTTGATCGGAGAAAAGCACTTGGGAAACACCTCGATATACCCGCTGGAATGGCTGTGCGATTTGAGCCTGGCGATAAAAAGACCGTCGTTCTCTGTTCTATTGGAGGGCACAAACTGGTCAAAGGTTGCAATGGGATCACTGATTTCGTTGCATCCAAGTTGGCAGAAGGCATCTCCGAAGACATCTTCAAAGGTTTTGGTCATCTTCCCGCAGATGCTTTGCCATGGTCTACAGAGAACGTTATCAGTCGCGAGGAGTACATATCTATGTATGGTCCCACAGTTGGGGATCGCATTCGTCTCGGGGACACGAGTCTTTGGATCCAGATCGAACGAGACTCGGTGAGCTAGATCATTGTTCTGGTTCGTTTAGCCGCGTTAAGTTCGCGTAGGCTGTATATGGCGACGAAGTCAAATTTGGTGGTGGTAAGTCACTGCGCTGATAGGTTTACGATGTTGCTTCATTTTTTTTATCTAGGCAAGTCTATTCGAGATGGTATGGGCCAAGCGTGTGGACGGAGCTCTACTGAGGCACTCGACCTCGTCATCACAAATGCTGTAATCATCGACTGGACCGGTATATACAAGGTAAGGTGGCGTTTCCGTGGGTTTATCTACTCCCTGATAGCATTGTAGGCGGATATCGGTGTTAAATGTGGCATCATTGTAGGCATCGGCAAAGCTGGAAACCCTGACATGATGGATTCGGTCCACCCAGATTTGATCATCGGCTCGTCAACTGAGGTCATCGCCGGGGAGAACTTAATTGTCACAGCCGGGGCCATTGACGTGCACGTCCATTACATCTGTCCACAACAGGTAAATGAAGCTCTCGCTGCCGGTACGACGACGATGATCGGAGGTGGCACTGGTCCCAGCGCCGGTTCGAAGGCCACCACATGTACACCCAGCCCCTTCTATATCAAGGCTATGTTGGCCGCCACGGATGGTCTCGCAATGAATTTTGCGTTCACAGGAAAGGGGAACGACTCTGGTCGTCCAGCCCTGGAGGAGATCATCAAAGCAGGTGCTGCAGGGCTTAAAATACACGAGGATTGGGGCGCCACACCGGTTGCAATTTCGAACTGTCTAGATGTCGCAGATAAATATGACGTCCAGGTCAACATTCACACTGACACTCTGAACGAGAGTGGTTTCGTTGAGGGTATGTTTGTTGCGAACGAGTGATTCACCGGCACTCACCTTCTCTAGCTACTATCGAGGCCTTTGGTAACCGTACAATCCATACGTACCACACCGAGGGAGCTGGTGCGTGTGGCACGATACCATATACTTCAATGTTTTGATGCTTCATCAGGTGGCGGGCATGCTCCTGACATCATCGTCGTCTGCGGACTTCGTAATGTTCTTCCATCGTCTACGAATCCTACTCGTCCCTTCGCTAAAAACACCCTCGACGAGCATCTCGACGTGAGCTGAGATCACTCACAACCGTGTCGATGCTAACCATTCCGTCAAAGATGCTCATGGTCTGTCACCACCTCGACCGAAACATCCTCGAAGATCTCCGCTTTGCAGAATCTCGGATCCGTGCGGAGACGGTTGCCGCCGAGGACGTCCTTTTGGACATAGGCGCGATTTCCATGATAAGCTCTGACTCACAGGCGATGGGACGGGTTGGCGAAGTTGTGTCGAGGACGTGGCGGACTGCGAGCAAGCTCAAGTTGAACCGGGGTCCACTCACCGAGCTCGGTGATACCCACGAATGTGACAATAGTCGCGTGAAGCGCTACATCGCGAAATATACCATCAATCCGTGCGTGTCCAAGTGTATTGGTGTCGCCGTTTGTATGGGGCATTTCCAGCTCATGATGTTCTAACTGGCTATAGTGCGATCACGCATGGCATCAGCACACACGTTGGATCGGTCGAAGTGGGCAAAGTCGCCGACCTCGTTCTTTGGAAACCTGAGAACTTTGGTGCGAAGCCGGAGATGGTGCTCAAGTCGGGCGTTATCGCGTGGGGCGAGGTACGTTACTGTTCCTGCCTTTTCCTTGGTCCCGTTTCGATACGCGATCTCTGTGGACTGTTTTCGACTGACCTTCCACCCGTGTATAGGTGGGTGAGGCAAACGGATCCATACCGACCGTACAGCCGTCCTACGGTCGCCCGATGTGGGGCTCCTTCCCTGCAGCCGCCGCCCTAAACTCGATCGCCTTTGTGTCAAAGGAATCCATCGAAAACGGTACCATCGAATCCTACAACCTCGCCAAGCGCGTCGAGCCCGTCTTCGGTTGCCGTCGGGTGAGCAAACGGGATATGAAGTGGAACGACACGTTACCGAAGATGAAGGTCGACCCGGAGAGTTACGAGGTACTTGCGGACGGGCTGTTGGCGGATATTGAGCCCGCGTGTAGTGTGCCTCTCGGGCGGGAGTATAATTTCTTTTGAGCTGACTAGGCGACGGAGGTTTGTGTTCATACTTCGATATCTGCTCGGGGAGCGGGAATCAGGCGAAGGAAATGTAGCAGTGGGATGTCAACGAGTGATGAGATTGCTGTGTCCTTTGTATGATAGTGTAACGTCACTCAGTGTATCTATGTAAGACAAAATGTACGAGAAGGCAGTGATTCCCAAATGATATGAAAGCATAAAATACCGTACAAGAAAGCAAAAAAAAAAACGAAATGCGCACGATGCAGTATAGAGCTGAATATTATTACGGTTTGTTCTTGGTTGAAAGAATATTGATACCCTTCCTCAATCAATAAACACTCACATCGCGAAACAGGGTCGCAGACTCGTTCGCGAGCAAACCATCGTCCGCAATCTCCAGGTAATCATGGGTCCCGTCGTCGCTTCCGTCATCCATGACTCGCCGATGGGCGGCGGCAGCGCAGGGCGCACCCACGCGAGAAAACGGCAGCGGTCCTGCACCAGTGACCGCAGCCACCTCCTCCCAGAGACTCTTCTCCTCTTCGTCCATTTCATACGCAAACACCTCTCGGATACGGTTAGCGAGGACAATACGATCGTCGTCCATGACAGACGTGTTCGCCACGCGGGAAGGAAAAGCATGCAACTTGTTGCGCTGGACGTGATGGGTCTGCTGTTGGCGGTAGCGGAACGCGAGCAACCTTTTGCCAATGGTATCCCGTTTACACTCCTGGCAATGTATGCAGGTGGTATCCCAGTCGAACGATTGATAGCCGTCACAAACCCTGCAAAGAGGACGGGAGAGATGAGATCCAGCGGTACTACAACAGCGTCAGAGGGGACGGCACATACGTTCGTGCTCGCCTCGACGGACAGTCGGAATATCGGGGTGACGGATTGTTCGATTGGGACGGCATGCGCTGTCGATATGCCGGATCAGTGGACAGATCGTGTGCCAGAGTTGCAGTGCGAAGGGGGCTCAATGGAGAAATGATCTTCGCGGCATACTTGTTCCGAACTGCATGACGCAGGAGACGCTCGAGATCTTCCTTTGACGTTCGAGCATTGCCAGCCGCCACCTGTGGTTTTTCCGGCGATGTAGTGTTCAACAAGGTTATTTCATTCTTCCATTTTGCCTGTAGTCTAGATGAAAGCAGTGATTCGGAGGAACACCAAGGAGATTGAGAAGGATCGTGTGATTGTGTCGTTGGAGAGGTCCGAATGTGTGACTTGAGCGATGTGGTGGATACAACCCGGCACCGTTCCGCCCCTATAGGCGGTACGGCTTTTGTGTGCTCCGAAGCCCTTAAAGGCTGTGACCCGAGAGCCAAGGATGATGATACCGAGCCGTGAGGGAGCAGGTCCGAATTAGAGCCACTGCGCCTCGATTCGGGTCGGCGAGGTGGAAGACCTGGTGGTGTGGGATATACCAACGAACCAGCAGTGTCGACAGGCTCACGGTCAGCCTCTGCCGGTCCAGAGTCCGATCGCCAGAGATCCCCAGGCGGCTGGCGTACCGATGGCATGGAATTGGTGCGTGATCGGATGGGCTGAAGTACATTCTCGGATTTCCACCCGGTTGTCTGAATAGGCTGGGTCATGGTCGCGGTGGGCTCTGTCGGGAAGGGAGTTGGTGGGTGCCAGGTAAGAGTAGATTGAAAAGTGGCACGTGACAACTCCTTCTCAGAGTCGAGGCTATGCAGAGGTCCACATTGCGATGCCTGCCCCGCAAGGCTGCTGTGCGACGATCTAGCACTGCCTGGAGTTGGAATGGGAGGCGGCCATGAGCAGACGAGAGCATCGGAGATGCCACTGCGTTGCATTCCGCAAGAACCGGAACTCACGGGTTGTTCCGGGTGCAAGACTCGGAGATCGGGGACCGAGGATGGAATAACAAGGGAATAATGCAAGGCAGAGTCGGTCAACTGAGAACCCCGGCTGCGCCTATTCTCCAAGTCCGATACTGACAACGGATCTAGTACATGGCACAAACAGTTTTCAGCCGGGATCTTGGCTGGGGAAGCACCACAACTCACCCAGAGGTGCTCGTCTGGAAGGCTGCACGTTACGGCGCTTGAGCTGGAGCTGTGAAAACTGATCCTCCTCGTGCTGCGCAAAAGATCTTTTTGGAGAGAGAGTTGGATCTTCATTCTCGGGTTGGAGCTTGCCGGAAATGCTGTGTGAAGGGGTGAAAGTGGGGGATGGTGTGGAGATCATGTAGGACACGGGAAGGATTCGATGTGGAAGGGTACGAGTTGGGGGTGGTTGATGAGATTGAGCTGACGAGTGCCGCGCGAGCTTGACGTATAAATGTGTGGGTTATTTTTGCACTGCTTGTGCCATGCGGAGCGTCGCCCGACCGGTTCTGCCATGCCAATTGCCCGAGGAGCCGCCCAGTCACCCGAAGGTGCCTTTCTGGACCTTTCTTGGGACCACACAATCAAGCTAACGGCTGACGTGAGTAGCAAAAACCCTCAAAGAGTACAACTTCTCGCTGGAAACGCGGGCCAGCACACCCGAGAGGCACAGAAAAGGACAATTGAAGCGTCCTTTTGCTGACTCATCGAAAGGCCATTGTATCGCCATTGGGGAGTCACAGGCTCATACAACGATCTTATTGTAAGTGATTAGGAACAGTGGTTACTGTCAGTACAAAGGAGTGGATGCTCATGCTACAGCACAGGTGACAAACAAAAGAGTGCTAACAAAAGATTCGTGGTCCAAGTTGGACGTTAATAATGCACTTCCGCATGACATTGTTGTGCGGTCGTTCAAATTTCTAGGTAGGCGGCGTGCAGTTTGTCGATTGGGTGGAGGGCTTCATCGCTTGGATACACCTCTGGGAAATCCATTGGGGTCAAAGCTTTGGTGGCTTGCTGCGCTGCAAACGAGAGCTGATCGAGCGAATGGTGTCTGTGTAGAAGTGGAGAATCCGACCTCTCGAAAGAAGTGGGGCTATTGGGGATAGGTGTGATGGACTGGAATTGTACGCTGCCCCGCGAAGCGCGCCAGCTGGGATCAATCGTAAAGTAGATCGCATTCTCATCCATGTCTTCTGGCTGAAGAACTGCTTCAGGAGTTGCTAACTCGCCAGGCGATGTCGGGTTACGTAGGCTACTGCCTCCTATTTCTTTTGGCACCGCTTCGACAGGTAAAGGCGCAGCAGGTTGAAATGCCACCCTTCGTCCCAATGGTGTGGCTTGGTCACCGAGATTTGGCGCGGACTTGGCATACCTGAGCTTTTTCTTCAGCCGGCCTTGCGCCCTCGCGCGTAGTGTCTCGAGCGAGGTGGGAGCCTTCTTCTCTGCCTCCTTCGACTCGGAGAAGGGCCTGAAGAAAGTGAACGAGGTGAGAAGATGGGTTTACTTGAAATCCGAGGTTGTCGCGTCACCTTGCGCTGAGGAATCCCCATCGTTTCCGTGTTCCCGTTGCGGGAGTCGTGCTCGTTATTGATGGACCAACAGAAGGTAAGGTGGGCGGAATATCTTGAGGCTTAGGTATGAAAATTGGAGCTGGGGTCCGATGCGGGGTGGGAGTTTGACTGCCTCGCCTCCTGCGATGTGCACGCTTTTAATTTAACGATCAGCCAATTGCGATGAAGGAAGTGCAAGTGGTACTTGCCGCGCTTAACCCGGCTCCATTCCAGAGCTCGTGCAGCCGACTCATTTCTTCTCCTGACAGCGTCTTCTCCACGTTTATGGATGGGAGTGCCTTTTTCGTGTTCGCAGACGTCGCGTTCCTCAAAGAAGGTATGACGTCCCCTACTCCAGGCCCGCTAGCACTGATGTCCACAGGGATGCCAGGAAGTTCTTTCTCTCTTCTAGGAGCGAAAGACATAGGGGGAATATACTTCTGCGTGACCCAAGTCAACTTTGTGGGGAGATAGTGGGAGGAATAGATTAGAGGTGAAGATCTTTCAGCACGTGAGGGAATGTTTTATGATCGCGAACCAACGAGTGCTTGTGGCATTCCCAGTGTGGACTCGTTGCCAAAGCATGATGCGTCCGCTTTGCCCTGCTCACTCGTGGTGGACGCGTCTGTCACGTGCAATTAATCACTCGATCGGTCCGATGTTGCGATCTGTGGGGCCCGGACTCGGCTTCCCGAGTATCTCGTTGGTGTGAACTGGTGTGCCTTCCCGCGGTATCTGCGCCACATCTGTCATAGTTAGAATGTGGCTGGTGAGCCATTATACATAATGTACCAGCCTGGTCAAAAATATGTAAAAGTCGGCGACGGTGACTCGAATTTCTGTGCATAAGCGATCCTGATCACTAAGCTGAGGCCCGGGCTTCTCTCAGACTCCTTCTTCACAAGAATAGCTCTTCTCTTTCTTGAGACCCACCATGTCCTCGCAGACGCTAGACGAGGAAACGCCGCTGCTGCAGGCTCAGAAACAGAAGAAGGGCAGGACACCATTGCCCTGGCGTCAATTCTCTATCATTATGTTCCTTCAGCTCTCGGAGCCGCTCACCGCCCAAGTCATCGCACCTTTTGCCCCTCAGGTTTGTCCTTGTCGTCTACCGCCTCGTAAATTCTCATTCCTTTCAAGCTGATACGGGACATCGGCATTACGAACGGCGACGAAACACAAGTTGGATATTATGTGGGATTGCTGGTGCGTTTTCATAATCTCTTCTGCTTATTTTTGGTCCTCATGTCAGTTTTTGACGCCGTAGCATTCGTTGTTCTTCGCGACACAAGCCCTCACCGTGCTACACTGGAGTCGCGTATCAGACCATATCGGTCGAAAACCTGTCATCCTCACGGGTTTGTTCGGCTTATCTGCTTCAATGTACTGTTTTGGTTTGTCGAAGACCTTTTGGGGATTGGTAATGAGGTGCCTTCCTTGTACGCACTTAGGTTTCTCAATGACTCATCCATGTTCCTCTAGTCGTTCCCTCAACGGCGCCTTAAATGGAAATATAGGTGTTATGAAGAGCATGATGATAGAGATTACAGACTCCACGAATCTCGCACAGGCGTATGCTTACATGCCCATAGCCTGGTCCACCGGTTCGACCTTAGGGTTAGTCCTTTGTTGCAACCCTCTGCAATTTTGCTCATTCGAGTTCACGTCGCATACGTAGCCCTTATATCGGTGGTTCGTTATCGAAGCCTGTTGATCGGTTCCCAGACGTTTTTGGAAATTGGGACTTCTTTAAGACGTATCCTTATTTCCTGGCGTGCGCCGTGCCTGCCACGTTTTCCGCTCTCGCTTGGCTTGTTACCTTCTTGTTCTTGAAGGAGGTTAGTATGCTGTGCACCGATTTCCGTCACTGCCTAGCTGAAGGTAGTTCACCAGACTGTTCCTCACCGCGTCCCGCTCGGTCAGTTAATCAAGGCCAAGTTTAGCAAGAAATCTGCTGTGAAGGGTATACCTCCCACACCCGTCCCGCTTCGTGAAACGCTGGAGAATGAGAATATAGAGGAATCCAGGAAGGAGGCTGAAAGTCCACTACCTCTACGCGCGCTCTTGGTACCACGTGTACTCATCGCAGCGGGAAACTATGCAACTCTCTCTCTACTAGACATTGCATTCCGAGCCGTACAGCCGCTCTTCTTTGCTACACCGACAGCGCTTGGGGGACTTGGTCTCGATCCGCCACGTATCGGAAATATTCTTTCCGTCTATGGCGTGATAAACGGGTTGTTCCAGGTGTTCTTCTTTGCGGATTTGCACGATCGGTTCGGGTCCAAGGCTATATATTCTGTCGCTATGGCTTCCGGCATTCCTGTGATTCTTACCTTTCCATTGATCAACGCTCTCGCTCGAACCCAGGGTTTGAGTTGGATGGTCTGGTCCCTGGTCGGGACGCAACTCGCTGCCGCGATGGTATTGAATTTGGGGTATTGTAAGCTGTTATCTACTACTCATAAACCCGCACTACTAATCGACGTGTCTATAGCTAGCATCTTCATCTATATCGCAGGAGCCTCCCCCAATCGAGCCTCCCTCGGAGCTACCAACGGAATCGCTCAGCTACTTGTTTCGATCATGCGCTCCATCGGACCCGCCTCGGCTGCATCCATGTTTTCGATTTCTATCAAAACTCCCGAACATGCGTGGTTCGTGTACTACTATCTCCTGTTGCTCGTGTGCATTGGCCTCGGCGCCTCGCTGTTGCTTCCACGAAAAGTCTGGAGTCGCTCGACAGACTGAGATGTCCAGTTTTCGGGTTCCTCTACATGATGTCGAACCTCGTTTGTGATACCAGCTCAGGATCACCAGCACTATAACTTTAGTGGCACTTTTCACCCTCCATGCATGTCTCCGCACGATCCCCGCTCCCATCACCATATAGAATGCGTAAAGCGCATAAAATCCACCTTTGCAGGAGGAAGATGATAGGGCTTTCTGTTAGCTTTGGTTGGCCAATTGTATTATGGTGCTGAAGGAAATGTAACAGACCCTTTTCGTCGTAACGCTGAATCGTGGGCACGAAAGGCAGATTCTGAAACGTTGGTACGTATGTTGGACTCTCTTGACGTGGATATGCACATGAGTGCGGCCAGCCTGTCACGCTTTTGGTGATCTCAAGTACAAATGGGGCGCTTCTTACCCTGACAGTTTCTTGACTTTGTCTCCCCTACGCGGTTGGTGCGAGTCGCAGCATTCTTAAGATCTTTCTTTTGGTATCCTCAATGCACTGGCTGATCCTCGCAAACGATAGGTACAAACACGGATACATTCAATCAACGAGAGGTGGTGAAATACTAGCGGTCTGTCATACTCTACAGAACAAATTTAGATGGTAGCGAGGAGGGGTATATTGATACAAATATGAATGTGGGATCAGTAGCCAAGATCTACAGGTCATGATACTTCTGTTCTTTGGTCCTCCCCCAATCAGCTTCCGCAAACGGCTGAAAGGATTTCGAACACTTCGCTCTGTCGCTCCCGGAATGTCTTGACTTTTGATATATTCAACGCCAGAGTATTGATCCGATTAGAAAACTCGACCGTTCTCCCTTCAACACTTTCCTTTCTGGAACGCTGCTCTCCATCATTGACGCGTGGGCCACGGTCGCAACCCACACCCTCTTGCAGCATTCTCCTAAGCAGCTCCAGTCTTGGAACTGCCGGTTCATCTCCCCTTTGTGCCGCTTCAATAGCCGCCTCCGTGTCCTCTGTTCTGATCTTCTTCGCCTGCTTTCCGATGTTCCCAAGCTCCATCATCAAGGGCTTCAGCGCCTCCGGGCACTCGCCAAGGGTGACTTGCATGCCGGCCCCGCCATCAATGGAACCATCTGATAGTATGGCCCTCGTGCCGACCTCGAGGATGGCCAGAGAGACGGAAGCAAAGTACGCGCGAGGAGGATCCCGTTTGAGGAGTCTACCAAGCGTCATGTTACCAGCAAGAACGTCCCCAAGGGCGGCATAGAGGATCTGGCGGATCCTCTCGAGCGCAGGGGAATTGTGCGGGAATAGCGCCGGAGACGGCGTTCGCGAGGGGAACACGGAGGCTGGAGAAGCGGGTGGAGAGTACTTGCCCCCGTACTTGGCCCCATGTTTAGCACCCGAGCCGGATGGGCCGCCGTCGTAAGCGGGAGGTGGAACGAAAGAGCTCTTTACTTTGAGAGTGGAGCCGTTAGAGCCCGCATCGAGTGCAGCTTGGAGATCGCTTGCGTATCTGTCTTGGAAAGAGCGTCTCTGTGATATCTCGATCGCTACGGCACGGAGATCGGCTGCGACGCCTGAGACTGCGGGGTTGGCCGGTTGACTGATCGGTTCGAGACCACATATGACGCGTGCGAGATCATGCTGATATTCTGGCTGCAGACCTTGTATCTTTGACACGGTGGATGCCCATACGCGTAGGAAACCAAGAAATGCTGGAGGACAATTTGCCTCCGTGAGTTCACGCGGTGGTGCCGATTTAGAGCTTCTGGGGAGTGGCACTGATGGCGGAACGGTGGTGCAGCGCAGAGCGGCAAAATAGAGACAGAGAGCTGGGCCTGGAGTCGTAAATCAGAGAACGAGATTGACTTTGGCATTTTCTCACTCACCAGTGATCATCAAATCCCCCTCGGCGCTCGCAAGAATTTCTGGCTCGAGCAGTCTCTCGACCTTTGCATGGGTCAGAGAGGACTTGAGGTAGCTGTGGAAACTGTCTTGGACATATTCTTCGGAGAGCTTCTGCTCGTCGGGAACCATGGCAAGTGGAGATTCTGTGGAGGAGTCAGCGAGCACACTCAGATATTTAGTGGGTGCCTAATGCGGTGTTATCAGCTTGCTTATCTAATCCGGGAATGCTGCGTATGCATTTCATGGCTGTGCTCGGACCCTTGCATGACGTATTTGTGTTGCTGTGCAGGTCAACAATATTAATGGCCCCAGCCCCACCACTCCCCTTCAACCTACACCACTAGCTCGTACGATGTCAGCGTACATCCAAAAAGTAGGTGCCAAGCTCTTCCAACAACACTTGGAGAAGTACACTCCGCCAGATCCTCTGTACGAGTATTACACTGACGCAAAGGGGAAACAACGTCGCAAAAAGGTAAACACTGCATTTTCGCCCCCACTGCACAGAACATTACCAGTGGGCTTATTCTTTTTTTAGCGTGATGTTCCTCCTGGGATTTCTTCTCGCGATGCTAAGATTCTCAAGGCTGTTCAAAGCAGAGCACATTACCTCGACAAAGGCTTCAGCTTTTGCGGTCTTCGTTTCGGCTGGGCGGCTGTCATTGGAATTATCCCTGGCGCGGGCGATGTCGCGTGTGCCACGCTGAACTACGTTCTCGTGGTCCGCAAAGCCCGCCAGGCGGATCTGCCGTCTTGGCTCACCAGCAAGATGCTATTCAACAACGCTGTATCCGCCATCGGCGGCATTGTCCCGGTTGCCGGGGACGTGGTTATCGCCATGTACAAGGCCAATTCTAGGAATGCGATGCTCCTGGAGGAGTTTCTGCGCATCAGAGGAGAAGAGTATCTGACATTGCAGGCGGAGGACGACGAAGCAAGGGGTGGCCGAACTGTCACGAGTGGCGTTTCGCAATGGGACATGGAGCAGGTCAAGCCAGGAGCAGGTATGGAGACTGGGCGAACCTTTACCTCATTCATGTCGCAGAGGGGGAAGAAGCAGACAACGGAACCCAGTAGCAGCCGTGGAAGATTCGTCGAGAACGTGAATAATTGATTCGATGGATCACATTTACGATACCTGAAGAGGGTTTCGACGAGAGAGTCGAGGGACGGTGCAATCGCGACACTTTACGTATGCATTGGACATCTTTTCTAAGCATCACTGAACTACTGACGAGATACATCCGATATTTGTATCTATATCTACTGTATGAACGATTCATATCCATTTCTCTGCTAGTTGCGTACGAGACTTACTCCTTTTGCGGACTGCGGAGAATTAAAGAAGAGTGGGAACGACTATCTTCCTACCTAAAGCTTGGCTGCCTGCGGGAGACTACCGGAGAATAACTTTGATGTGGCAATGTTGTTCTTTCCCGTCCACTCCAGACTCTTTCCCCTCTCTCGGTAGAGTAGTCGTGGCGGGGGGACGGTGATCTTTCTTTGACTCTTTGGTCCGCCTACGGGAGACTAAGTTGTAGCCGCAGCATGCAGCATGTGCCAAATTGAAGATTAATGCCACGTTGTGCCAGGCCACGCACCAAGCACTTGCTGTGGAATGGGTGCTGTATTCCCCCCTCCATCCCAGGCTCATCCACCAATCCTTCGTAGTTTTCACCTCGCCCCCAGAAGAAACCCTGACTCGTTATATTCATACAACCTCCATGTCCTCTGAATCTCAATTACACAGGCAAGTCCCCCCCGTCCTCGGTCTAGCGGTCGAGATGACTGATTTACCTCGCTCAGTTCTCAGCTAGAGGGTCGTCCACTTGTCGACCTCACAGACCAAATCGTTCGGGACTCCGCCATTCAGACTGCTGGTGGTGCATTCGGCGATGTGTACAAGTGCAGGTGCACCAACGCGTCAGGGTCTTCATCCGAGGTACGACATTCTTTTTTCGTACGTTTATACTCTGTTCATCTCGCATAGGTTGCTGTGAAGACTTTGAGGTACTTTGCATCTGAAGATCCTGAAGAAAACAAGAGGAAATATGAGGTCGGTTCTTCTTCAACTTGCTGGACCATCCATTAACCTTGGATGACAGGTCCTCCGCCGGGAGCTCGGTCTTTTGAGAAGACTCGAGCACCCTAACATCGTTCCCTTACTCGGTGTGACACAGGGTTTTGGACCAATACTCGCAGCAGTATTGCCCTGGATGTCAAACGGTTCATTGCACTCTTTCCTGAAGAACAAGGGCGAGACGCTCACTGTAGTCGAGCGACTACAGCTGGTAAGCCGTGCAATTCCTTATTTGGATTGGCGGTGCTGACCGTTCGCAGCTGCAAGGCATCGGATCCGGTCTAGAATATTGTGCGTTTTCGTCGATGCTCCATCTTCCCATGTGTTCTGATTTCATGATTTGTGGTAGTGCATTCGATTCCCGTGTTCCATGGAGACTTGCATAGCGTATGTTTACGACTTTTGTCTTAGCACGTACTTATCATTCACCAGGGCAACGTGCTCATCGATGAAGAATACGTTCCGCGAATAAGTGATTTTGGACTCTCGTCTACCGTCGGAAAACTGCAGCCCGGACTGTCATACTTGCAACGGTTGTCGAGCAATGTTGGGGCCGTGAGATGGGCGGCGCCTGAGCGACTTCCCGGGTGCAAACCGCACCCATCAGGGGACATATATTCATTCGGCTGCATGATGTTTGAGGTAACGACTCGCTTTGGTGTATCGGCGACAACTGAATTTTCACCTCAGGTGCTATCTGGAGAGATCCCATGGAAGGAAAAGAACAATTACCAAGTTGTCGCTCTGAAGCTCGGGGCATGGCACAAGCCGCCCAGTCGCCCAATTCACACAGCAGTAGGAGATAAGCATTGGGCGTTGATGGTTAGATGTTGGTCGTGCCCTCAGCGACGGCCAACGGCGCGCGAAGTTGTAGTGGTGGTGCAGACATTTTTTCAACAGATACGCACAAGGGTACGCATGATACTGGTCGACAGGGTCGTGGGACATTCGAAATTTGGATTCTTTTTTTTTCACCCCACGAGGCAGTGCGACTGGCCCGACCGACCCCAAAGTCGTTAGCCGATAAAAGTCCCGAGTGGTAACAGGCGACCAGCGACTCGTTAAGTTGAATCTAGGTGCAGATCGATCAATCGATCACACTTTACGTTAGCCTCCTGTTACTTTACGTAGCCTCTGTAACTTAGATTCTAATTTCTGATTTCCGTTTTCACGAGGCTCCTTTGATCGCAAGTCAACATTTCCTACACTGGCCGTTGTTCTCTGGGACTTGAATCACATGGCTCAACGCGAGCATACAGGGATATGGTATCACCTCATTGCTCCATATATGGGCTGCCAGAACACGTTCATTTCTGCCGCGTTCGTTGGGCTCGCAATTACGCCGACTTTCCTTATCAAATGAGGAAAGGACAGGCGTGCCGTGAGTAGAAAACGGTATTGCCAGTGGGCGAATGTCGCTAGTAGTGGCTTCAAGCATTGAAATCCAGGTACATAACCTGAAGAGACATCATTGCTCGCTGAATACGTAGGTCTCGAAGGCTTTGTCGTGAAGCTTGGCCGAAATGGTAGCTAACGCAATACAGCCGTTAAAAGACATGCTCATGGCATGAACCCTTCACATCCGTGTTGACGACAGAGGTTGCCCAGGCATTTACTTTGCACTGCGAGGCTCTAGAGCTCTTTGTCAGGAGGTCGGCATCGAAAGTTTAGTGAAATCTTTGGTCTGATCAACTTCGGGGCATGGGGAGTGTGTGGAGACCTTACCGTACGTGTGATTTCCTCGGAACTAACAAACAACAGGTCGCTGGAGTCGTTGGAATCTGCAAAGCCAGCGGTTATGTGCCATCGAAAGATCTTACAAGCGTGAGCTAGCTATTAAGCCAACTCGTTCTTCACTAACCGATACTCCTAGGATATACAACGCCATCACATGCGAGATTAATCCCGAACTGGTGCCCCGCTGTCGCAAGTATGGCCATCTACAACCCTCTCGCGTACGTCCCTTGTCAATTCCCGATTGTGCACACCGTTTACGACCGAGATCGGTCAGTAGTGGTGGTCCCTTCGCGGGGAAGGTCACCTCTATCGAGGATAAAGCACCAGAAAGCGGTTCGATTCGACCCTACTTCCACCACGGGTAAGATGTACCGCGCCCGTTTCCTCCAAGGCTACTTCTACTCCAAGGCTCTTGAGCTCCTCAAAGGCGCGCGGTACGGTCCTTTTGTGTCCAAGTGAGCGATGGGACCTAAAAGACACGGCCATCACTATCTAGTTAGGAACACACAACTTGCGCCTTACCGAGATTACACTGAGGTGGTGCCAGTATCATTCTTCGGCGAAAGGACCGCTTCCTCAGGAAGTTGTCGATGCACACGATGAGGCCAGTCACATCGTGAGGGCTCACGAGAGTGTGGGTCAGCTCATTGGACGTAAAGGCAACACATGAAGATTACTCACAACAACTTGCCTTCTTTGTACAGGTTATTGACCTCATGCACGGTGTCTTCGAACGGGTACCAGCGATGGGGTGCGTGCTGGTATAGAACACGAACTTTGTCGCGTTTGAGGTTCTGGAGCGATGCCAACAATATGTTCGGGGGAGTGGTCACAGGGCTTGAATGGGTACACCCTTGGTGCCGATATCAGGCATCGCATACGCACACCGAATCTTGCTTTGTGTCGATTATTGCGCTCCCGAGATTGCGAGATCGAGTTGGAATAGAACCCAAGTAGACGACGTGAGGGTGTGAGTGAACATACGGTTCCCCAACGGATCGAATGCTGCATGTGTGACGGCCGACCCCACATGTTCTGTAGTCCCTTCTGCCCACACCCGCGCCGTGCCGAGCTCAGTGTCCATGGCCAAAAAAGACGTCTAGAATCTCCTGGCACTGCGTAAAGACATTCGCACCCCGTTCTTGCCCTCGAGCCCGAAGGTTATCGTACCCTTTCCAAAAGCCGTCAGTCCATTAGGCGGTGAACAGGACATCACGGCGTACAAGGAGAAGCGGAATGTGGGTCGGCATGACGTTTAATCGCAAATATGCTGTAGTCGAGTAGGTTGGTCGGAGGTTCCTCCCAGCTCACTAACCTCAGAGGGAAACCTGAACGTACTGCGAAACTCTGACAAACGTTATCAATTAACAGGAGGGGATGGAGCAATGGATGTGAATTCACGATCACCTCGACGGGGTACCGTATTACTGGTGCTAGGACTCACGTTGTGCCCGCGACCATGATAACAGTTCGAATTAATTTCTTGCTCCGTCAGCAAACAAAACGTTAATCCACGAATTTCGATCGCTGCAGCTCGGCCGCCGGAGGTAGTCTGGTGACTCGACCGTTCTACGAGGCAATCCATACTTTGTAGAACAGTCTGGTCACCAGAATAGGTTGAAGTGAATGCAAGCAGTAAACACACGAGCTAGAGAGTTAGTGCAGACTGTGAAATGGTGTGTGCGAAGGCCCGAGGGCTTTCCGGCCCGAAGCGCTGTCTTAACTGAGCTGCGATCCCGGGAAGGAGCGTCCGACGCGTGCAGCGAGGCTTTGCCCGTGCTGAAGGAGGAGGTTACTAGCGATGCATTCACCCTGGAGATTCTGAGGAAGTTGCTATACATGTTTGAAGGGAACAGTGAACAAGAACAGGGAAATATGCGTACTAGTATGTGGAGTGATACCAGTGGACGCACGAGGAAGTGAGCGTGTGGCCCGTGGGCCGAAGATTCCAGTGGACGCGATGAAAAAGAGAGGACTCGGACTCAGGGAGGTCGCCGAATGGGGTTGGTAGAAATCCTCCAGGGTGATCCGGGGATCGGGACTAACTTGTTACGTACTAGTAGTGCTGAACCCGTACGTGTGGGACGAAGGCAAATTTTTCCTTCCGAGCCACCATACCTTTGCTCCCAAGTCAAGTTGCGAGGCTCAAGCTTTCAAGTGCCACTGAGACCGTCCCTTGAAGAACTTAGCATGGAAAGCGTGGGCACTCTGACTCAACTTTTCCACGTTGACCTCCTTTCTCACTCCAACGGTAGAGTAAGCGTACAGCAATTTTGACGATCGCTGGCACAGATCCTGGTGGGAGGGAAGGTATCCAGGTTTGTAGATGTCATTTATTTGTATCGCCGCTCGCCATTGACCACCGTCATCGAGTAGGCCGATCTTAAGACGTTCGCGGCGCATGGATGCCATGGAACCAGCGTTGTGACTGCGGTTACTGCACAGAATACGACTGGCCCAGGCGTGCAGAGGCTTGTTATGCCCCCAGACTTCGTTCAGCAGCAGGCTTGTGTTCCTCGTCGATGTTCGACCCTGGTCTCCCTCTAAGCCAAATGTTTATGTCTAGATAATGTCCACGCTCAAGGACATCCGTGTACACGCAATCAAGACTGGAACCCTTTTCGATTCCGAAATTACAAAAGCTGTCGCATCCACCCTCAAAACCCATTTTAGAACTATTGGCCGAGTTCCCTTTGTCTGTGATTCCGTCTACGTCTCGGATTATGGGGTTGTCCTATCGGGGGAAGACGTCAGAACGATTGTAAAAGAACTGTTTCCCCTTGCGCAGGTCGTAACGCTGAGGGAAGCGGATGCCCAATATCTGCTTAACATGGAAGGTCGACCGTTGAGGATTACCTCACTCTACGACATGCTTGTGGCAGCTCAGAATCTTCTGGCGTTTAGACCTCAAGCAGTACTTTTAAAGGGCCAGACCACCGTCTCAATAAACGATATCCTTTCATTGGAAGCTCCAGACGCTGCCTCATTGGAAATCAAGACCGACTTCCCCTTGGGTGACAACATCGAGATCCTTGGAATTAGCAACACCCTAGAGATCAAAGATCACGTTGTCGACATCCTTTGTCGCGCGAGCACCACGAAGCCTGTCGCATTCACATTCACATTGTACCCCCGGCTGGGCTTGAAATCAAAGAATATTCAGGGAGCAGATGCTGCACTCAGCGCGGCCCTCGCCTGCGCCCTAGGAAATGGGACCTCGGGTAATGGTTTTCCACCGATCAGTATATCCAGATTGCTTGCTCACATTTGTAAATTATAGTGGAAGAGGCCGTTGCACAAGCGACGACATTCACTCGGCTAGGAATTGAAACTGCTTTATCATTTGGAAAAGAGTGCGGTCCTTCGAGCCTGAACTACCTCCACTCGACGTCCAGGCTCATCGTTCAGCCGTAAGTATGTTATTCTAAGAGACCGCGTTATCACTGGAGCGTTGTCACAGAAAAACGTCAAGATGTCCATACCCATTGACACTCAAGTTCATCCAAAACACAGCGGCGGTATGGAAACAATATGTACGACACGATTTCGTGGTTCAGCTGGGAAAAGGAACTTTGGACAACAGGTCGTTTCAACACTTCATCAAGTGAGATGCTTTCGACTTCATGGATATGCGATCTCACGCGCGATCAGGCAGGATCACCTCTACTTGAAGTATTATGCCAGGGCATATGCGTAGGTCTGATTTCGCCAATTTGAGATCGTCTCAGTACGAGAGTACAGGCTGTTGGCTGCCAAATCTAATGACTTCACATCAATTTGCGCTGCGGCCAAGAGAGATCCTTGGCATCGCGGGAGAAGCAAACCCGTTATTCGACGGTGTGTTTATGTTTCTCGCGGCTCTTTTGCTCGCCCGCTCAATGGAAAGCAAGGTGGACCATTGAAGTTACTGACGTCGAGGGAAAATGCCATGCACGCTTCGTTTTTTGCGCAGTGGGGTACTTCTCTTCAAGATTTGGAAAGGACACCCGAGTCACCTGCTACCACTGCGTATGGCGGGTTCCTCATAGACATGGGGTTGCAAGGTAGGTTCGATTTGATCTGTGCTTCTCAGACTCGGAAATTCAGGCACTTATCAAGGTGACACGTCGGTACTCATCATGGCGGTGGCCGCCTGCCTGTTAGGATACGGGGAAGTAGGTCTGTGGTTAAAAAAGGAGGCCCAGAAACCGGATTCTTGGGTTGTGTGGGAAGGCAACCCATACCTCGAGTGGATCGAGGAATATTCCGGAGAGGAATATCAAGCAGGGGTTGTTGCTGGTCTCAGTGAATATGCCCATGCATTCATCTGCCCTCTCGAACCAAGGCCATCTAACGCATTCCCTTCTCCCTTGTAGGATTGATGGAACTTCTGGCAGAAGAGGATTCTCCGTCGAAGCCTCGATACAATGTGTGGTTTTCCGTTTGGGAGAGAACTGTG
>JBBPNE010000227.1:0-35190 GCA_038090735.1 Xerocomellus amylosporus | reverse complement strand
CCCAGAACTTGAAGTGTGTCGACTTGAGTATCTGCCCTGTACGTTTACTGCTTTTATTCGCAAGTTCTGCAAACTCATCTGCGGGCAGGACAACCTTGGCACGAACACCTATTCGTCCGCCTTGTTGGTCGGTGAGAAGGGAGCTGACCTCCTCTGTGAAGATCTCGGTGAGCACCCGCAAACTGGCGAGACACCATATTGTCTAATACTCCCCATAGGCATCAAAGTCAAGACGCCGCACGCGCCTGTTCCGCATGCACCTATCCCGAAGGGTGTTCCTGCTACGCAGCAAGCCCGCTGAGCGTGTGCCAAGTGTGCCCTCTGTATAAATATGTCACATGTCGATTGCCTCCTAGCGATAACGTTCTATAAAAAAAAGGTGTGAGTGTATGTATGAATACTTACTGTTTTGCTGCCCATGTACCAATGTGGACTTGGTGATGCCATCCAATAAGGGTTTGACAAGATGAAGTGGTTTCACGCGACTTGTCGCATTGTGCTGTGGGTTGCTATCGATGTCCCTTATCTGCGCAGGCAAAGGTTGTTTCCTTGGATGATTCGGGATATGAGACCCGTTTCGACATGTTGAACCTCCACAAACGTGGGCTCAAACGCCAGAACATGCGGATACCTCATCTATCGACAATGCTCATGCCTCTTATACAAACCGCCCTAGGTCTTCATCCTGCTCTATTCTGCCTGCGAGAGCTGCGTGCGCAAGTGGCTTGTTCTGTTCAGCCTCGGAATTTGTGGCGCATACAAGGAGCACTCAAAACGTCATGGTCGCGTGAATTCGGGTCATCCCCAACCCATTCGAGATCTGCCATGGTGGACAGGTGATCATATGGCCAGATTCTGGTTACGTCCGTCAATAGGGATGGTATAAGCAGGTGATAAGATATGTCTATGACGATGAGTGGTGAGTACTTGATTGTGCAACAAATAATATATGCAAATGGGTGATGCAGCCTGCAGGAGATGAACGTTCACTTCCATCGACGGTGGCTACAGATATGCTCTTGCTGATCTGCGTGCCATCTGCAAGGTCGAACGGTAAGCATTCATTGGCATCATTCTTGACAAACGGAGAGAACATTACCTCAATGACCTTCCACCCTCCAGTAATCTCGTCCTGCATCTCTTCCGCTACGCGTGTAATCACGGCCGCATAAGTGCACTGTTCCACATGGTTTTCAGCCCCAACCACAACCTCTCGCGAAACGGCGTTTCTGAACAGTAACATTTCCTGTGTAGAAAATGTGACGACAAACACCGGAATGGAATTCTCGAGGATTTTCCCATCCGAGACCTTGGTCCCAAGTCAGAAATGGTCATCGGAGACAAGTTGATGGCTTACATCGACTTGTCGGATATCAAGAACTTTGCTATCGCTGATGAGTCCCTGACGAAGATACTGCTCCATCGTTGCCCACAGCACGTTGTAAGTCTGTTCGTAAGTAACGGATCAGCAACCCACACGTTCGAAATACACCCAGTGTGCTTACGGCCTCGGAACACCATCTCGTCAACGACTCCCGGTCAGCAGACAAATAGGCATCGACAACTTCCGGGACAATGTACTCCCTCAGTTCTCGCTCAAACAGTTCGCGTGAAAAGCTGGGGTCAAGACTTCTCATCATGCGGGTCACTTGTGCCACCTCGTTCTCATCGAACCAAGAACCAATCGTCGACGTGACGGCACGTATCGGGGTGACAAGAGGAGATTCAGACTCGTGGTAGGCAGAATGTAGAGCGGATACTCGCTGCATGACAGGATTGGTAGTCTTGAAGTTCTCCCAGGCTTCCTGTCGTGCAGAAGGTTTCACGAAAACGAGTGCTTCACCAGCCCTAGATAGGCGCACTAAGAGGCGGCGCGAGCGTGCATAGAATTAAGCTTACTCAGGGTTCTCTGTGACGGCACGCCGCTCGGAAAGTCCAGCTTTTGAGAGGCGCTTTTGTCGCCGGAGCCTGCGAGCCTCCTTTTCCTCAAAGCCAGCATGCTTGGCCGAGCCAGAGTCATCGAGTGCGTCGACCAGGGTCTCTGCTAGAGTCTTATAGGCAGCTGTATTGCGGATAGGTTCGGTCGTATGGGCAATGGTGTTGGAAAGAGAATTGGTGGCACGGGATATCTGAGTGGATATAGATGGATAAAGTGAAGAGAGCAAGAGAGATTAGACATCAGCGTACTGCGCGCATGATCTCGCTCTCCTCCATGGTCTTGAGTGCTTCGGAAACGGCATCACCGACCTTGACACCGGTCTTTTTGAGCTCCTCGGCCGCCGCTCTCAAGCGGGGGTTTTCTTTGATACTCGAAGTCAGCTGGAAGAATAGACGTTGAGCAAGATAGGGATTTGAAAAGAGGAGCTTAAATAGGTACCCTTGCACGCTCATAGACATCTCTGGCGCGTTTCAAAGCTTCCGAATCCTGGAGCTTGTCCACGTCGCCCTGTAGTTGCTTAACATTGTCCTGCAGCTCCCTGTTCTTGCGGAGTTCTTCACGAAGGACTTCGACGAAGGTCTGGAAGGGAGATTTGGGAGGTTCATTGTGGGAGCGTGGGGAGGCATGAAACGAGCGGGATGATGGACATATCCGGAAGGGAGGTGGGAAGCGCGTCGACGGTGCGTGACGAGAGAGCGAACGCGCAGCACGTTGGGCGACGACAAAACTTCGAACGTGACGAGGCAGCATGGTCGACACAGACAAAAAATTCATTTAATAGTCTACATCATTGCACCTTAGCAGTCACGTGATATCACCTCATAATCTGGCCCCTATTGGATGATCCTCAACACGCTGAGGGCGTTAGTACAGCTGCTCTGCGACAAGACTGGGATCTAAGTTAAAGTTGCTTACCTGAACGTAGTGCCGACACCAGTCAATTATGCGGGGCCAGGACGTTCGGAACTGCTAATTCCGATCACTACATCGCATGCGTCATGCATCATGGGCGGGCAAGTTCAAGTTGGACTGCATCGACATCAGTGATGCTATTACTACGAAAGACAAAGAAATCACAACAGATGTACGATCTAACTATACATGCTCCGTGCCATGCCCCTCCATCGAACGCATTGTCCCCAGTCCAGTGGAGAATGAGACTCGAGGTACAATACAATTAATTGCTCGAAAACGCCCTCGTACCATCACCCAAACCAACTTATCCGTTGTTGCCGGCAATGAGCCGCAACGTCATCACACGATCATCGGACACCATCAAGATTTCATCGCGATCGGCTTGGGTGTATCCGGGGTACTGACCATATCCCGCTGCCACAGGCGGTCCATACCCAGGCGGACGCCCATACACAGATGGCGGAGCCTGATATGGATTTGATTGGTATGGCTGTGCAGCATAATACTGATGTGGGTTTGTTGTCGACGTCCCTGATGGCGGGGTATCCGCGAACAGCAGGCGAAGGTTGTTTCCTTGGATGACTTGAGATATGAGACCCGTTTCGACATGTCGAATCTCCACAAACGTGGGCTCAAACGCCAGGACGTACGGATACCTCATCGCTAAGCGACGTCATGTCAGCAAAATGAATGTCGCAAGCCATAGCATGGTCTCCTTTGGTACTTACCGAAACCTGTCGGTGACCCTTCCCAATGGACCATGAAATTTGGCCGCGACCGCCAACCGCTTCTGTTGACATAGAAGGCAAATTCTTCGACCACCTGGAGTAAGCACCAATAGTGGCTTTCCTAGCTCTTGCTCTTACCGTCATAGCATAGCAGGAATTCATTGTCAATCCGATAGATGGCCATCGGACGCAAGTTCTCCCGCTTCCTCACAAAGTCGAGCGATGCATCGGCTGGGTCCAACAAACTTTGGGTATCCAAACTCTCGAGGTCAACAATCTCGAAGCCCTTTGAACAACCCACGCAAAGTCTTGTTTTCAGAAAATGGATCGAACTTGATTCAACGGGAATGTAGAACTCCTGGCTTGCCTGTCAACCAGTAAAAAAAGGGAAAGACGAAAGACATACTCTGAAAAGTTTAAGCGTGTCATTCCCTCCCTGTAAAAGCTTGCGGAACGTCGGTTTACTCCGCCCGCGTATATTTTGGTCAATAGGCTCAAGGGTCTTGATTGTGCTGGAAAGTGGACTCGACTTGACGACGCAAACAAGGGTTTTTCCAAGGCAGATACCAGCCTTGAAAAATGATGTATGCGAGGATATACGCTTTGCACGCTTCAGACCAGCCATCGGATCCATGGGCTCAAGGGCTTCCAAGGGAAAAGTAATCACTTGTCGCTCTGTAAAAATGTGCATGAGTTACGAACAGCAACGCGAAGAGAAACTTACCTGAAAGTACAATGAGGAGCTGGTACTCTTCGAGAACATCAACCTGCGAAACGTCCAGCAATGCCAAGACTTTAACGGGATCCCTGTTCGGTTCCCTCAGGTCTGATAGGTAGACACCATCATCTGTTCCAAAGGCTATCCGTCTCCCATTCGCTATTTCACCGTCAGTTCGGTCCTACTTTCTTTGTACTCCGACTCACCGAAGGGGGCTGCGCAATTTACCCGATTAGTACCCAAGAAGAAACCCTCAGAAACGATTGTCGTATCAAAGGCCATACTCCGTTCCCTTAGTAAATCTTGGTGTTTTGTTATAGTCTCCACCCATTTGCGATGGCTCACAAAAGTGCTTGCCCATAGTGTTATTTGGTAAAACTTTCGCCCGAGGTGTACAAACGTGATCGCAAAGTCGCCTTTGCCATCAACCTTGATTGGGATCTGAGGAGGGTAGGGCGCACCACGGACTGAGACTCTCTTCGCGACTTCCTTGCTTTGGGCGGAAATGAAGAGGAGTTCCAATGGAATGGGCTGTGCAGTCGAATGATTTATGGGTCACCAAAACGGGGGAAAATAATTATGGGGGGGAACTTACACGGCGATAGACTTTGTATTGTTCATGCTTGGACTTCTGCTTGACCATCAGCAACGCATGATCGAAGAGATATACCAACAAGTCCCCGCTGTCCCCTTGAGAGCCTCCACGTTTGTTCAATGCGCCTCTATAAACGAGCTCCCGGGAAGGGTCCTGTAATTTCAGGTCCTAAACGCCATAGAGACCTCAGAGTATAATACTGGAAGTTAAAACAGATGCGAACCACTTGCTCCCCAGGCCTATACACCAGCTGCTGGTCGAGCTGCAGCAAGTTGAACCGGTTTTCGGTCTTTCCAGTTTCCACGTTCACCTTGCCGAGGAACTCCCTGATCACGATGACTGCTTGCGCAAGAGTTTGTTTATCGGGATTGTCTTCGGGCGTATGTTTATTGACAGCTTCCAGTAGCAATGGGTATCGCGCAAGACGAGTTGTGGGCTTGGTGAGATAGCCATTCAGTTCAAGCTTGCGAGATTCAGGAAGTCGCTCCGTAACCTGTACGCATGCTGTCGTGAACGGCGTTATGTTACGATTGCACTATTGGGCGCACCTCAACGAATGCCGCAAAGGCAGGATTAGAGCTTTTTTCCTTTTCGAACTCATACTTCCCGTACAGCTGATGAGCACCGTACGATACGAACGGACCGAAATGAGGCACTGCCTCAAGCAAGATATCGCCAATACGCTCGACAACAGCGTACGACTTTTGACGTTTATTGAGCGCATCGCGGAGGCGGGTGTTGACGGCGATAATCTCCTGGATATTCCAAAAGACCTGTTGGATGAAATCGGTACGGCGGTCTGCAGGGATAATGTCGTTGTCTTTGAGATTATTCACCCAGGCCTGCAAGGAAGTTGATGTGTGAAGATAGAAAGACGCGAGAGGCGGAACAATGGCACATACATCACGAAGGTACTCCATGTCCCGCACGAAGTCGCGCTCTGTATAGATCACTTCGTTGATAGCCTCTTGCCGCTTTTTCTCTGTGTCTGACACACTGTTCACCACTTCTTGTGGCACCGAATGTATCCAAAGGGTCCCAGGTTCCTGCAAGTCGGTCATCTCAGTAACATACGGCCATCCACCGTTGCAGTGCCTACCACAAAATCACCCAAGCTCTCCCGCGAAATCTGCTTCTTGAGCCCAGGTTGAGGTTTCATGTTCAACCTCGCTTGTTGCTCTAATCGCCTCGGACACGCAATGCTGTAACATAGCTGGTCCCTTGTGCACGTGGGGGAATAGCAATCGGTCAAAAGAGTGAAAATACCAGACGGAAGGGGGAGGTCGTCGGTAGACTCTGTGCCTTGCGACCTTGTGGGTTCGGGTCCTGCTGCTACCGGCGACGAGTCTTTCTCGTGGGAGTCACTTGAGCCGTGCCCCGTAGAGACCATTGATACCCCCCTCGAACCATCCGACTTGCCCTGCACAGGAGACTTGCCCTCTGCGTCATCATTGTCAAGGTCCACAACGGCCGTAGCCAGCTCCCCGCTGACGAAGGGACTCAGCTTGGTCCTAAACTGATAGAGCTCTGCAGCACTGTCTCGCAGGCGATGGTCATACGTGACGTCATGGAAGTATTTCTGGGCGTCCAGGGCCCGCCCTAGTAGCAGGGCCAAGTTCCGATCAGTGGTTTTGATAATATACGCGATTTTGTCCACTGCTTCCCGTCCATCGAACGCATCTTTGTATGTGAGTCCATCCTTGACGCGGTCTGCGAGGGCGATGCGTTCTTTGAAGGCGTCTGCTACTCTGGAGAGCAGGGCAGGATAGATGACGGGAGAGCGAGCGCGGGTCGCGTGGGCTGTTGTCGAGGTGGTGGGAGAGTTTCGACCACCCTGGAGAGGCTGAGGTATGGGTGGGCGTGAACGAGCGTCCAATACAGTGCGCATTGAGTTCGAGGTAGAAGACATTGACAAGGACCTGTCCTGTGTAATGTGGTCGCGACGGAACGTGAGGCCAGGCACGGTGCGAGCCGAATCTGAGGAGCGTCGCGATGTGGCTGCTGGGCCAATGAAATGGTCAACGAGGGTAAATGAGGCGGGAGAAGAGTTGGCGATGGATGAACGTGAGCCAGCCATGAGGGCAGTGTCGAGCTGCAGGTGATGAGGGCGAGAAGACCCAGTATGGTCGGACTTTACGGAGAGGGGACTTGATTGGCGATTTTGGGGCTGCAGCGCGTGGTTGGCTTGAGGGAAGGGTGTGACGGCTAGAAGGAAGGCACCGAATTAGCGCATTGTGCAGCACGCGGGCCAGATATGGAACAGAGCAACCCACGTGTGTGTTCTGAAGGGTGAGCCCATGGCAACTCGCTGTCGGGGTCATCTGTAGCGTGTTCGTCTGAGGCAAAGTCGATGGTGAGACGACCAATGTCAGCGTCGATGTGGCCGAGACGGGGCACGTCGTCGGGGGGACGGGATGGTGTGCCATTCTGCGGGGGAGGGTCGGTGCGATATACCTGGGCCTGATAAGCCTGGGCAGGGGTAAGGCCGGACCTGGTGAGGGTCTCGAGTGCGGCATCTGGGGGATCTTCTGGTTGTGGGGGGATTATGGCAGATGTGATGGGTGCGCTGAGGACGGAGGGTGCGCGGGCATGGAGGGTGGGCGGGGCGAGTGTGTGGGGGCGGTGTGGGAGGGGGAGGGGGTGCTGGTAGTGGGGAGAGACGGGGAGATGGGGCTGGGATGCGGGGGACTGGGAGTAGGTCGGATGGGGCTGGTAGTAGGGGACAATGCCAGACGGATGGGAGGTGCGCCTGTCGATCGCCTGCGGGTAGTAATTGTACGGCGGGGAGAACTGGTTCACGGGCGGGTGATACGGCGTATTCTGGGCGGGCTGGCCATAGTATGGGTGCGCCGCCGCCTGGTGATGGGTCGTCGACGGACGGCCAAAGATGGACTCGTACGCCTCGTTGCGCTTGTCTGGTTGACGTGGGCCGGCTGGCCGCTCCATCGTGCCTGGCGGTGGGGAGGACTGCTCGTCGTCGTCGTCGTCGATCGGGCGAGTGCTCTGTCGTGCGAGCGACGGTGCGTTGGATTCGCTTGGAAAGCGCGACAAACGCACTGCCCAGTTTCGGAACCCGAGCTCGCTTTCCCAGCGCTCTCCACGACGGCGACGACGCCAAACCCGCTGGATCCTGTCATCATTGCTACTGTAGTGTATATGTATCCAAATGTATGCTATCCCCACGCACGCCAACTCAGCTCCTCCCAGAGCTCGCCCGTACCGACAACGACCCGCTCCTTGACGCTCTGCACGCTGTCCAGTGCGGGCCGCACATCCAGTGCAAATACGGGCTCCCCGTCCGGTGCAGGGGGAGCCGAGTAGTAGTCGATCACGTACCGTACTTCTTCCCGTGTCCGTGGTCTCCGAATGATCCAGTCGTGACGATCAAACGGAGGCTCGGTGCTGTGACCCGCGTCAGTTTGCGCACACCCACCACGCAGAGACATACTTGAACCGCGAGGGCAGCAGCCATCCCGCAAACATCCAGAACCGCGCCTTCGGGGACATCTCCCCGGGCCTTCCCTTGAACCTCGCGAGATGCGGCTCCTCGTCTCCAGGCCTACACGCATTTTATCAGCCGCGTCACCCGGGACACCGAGAAACATGTCCTACTCAGCGACGCGCTTCTCCCACTTGAGCACTTCACCCCAAGCACGTTCATTCAGGAAATTGTGAATCTCGACCATCGTCTCTACATACTCTACAGGCGTCTCCCATCCCTTTCTGGCCAGTGCATTATAGAACTGCTGGGGTGAAGGATACTCCCATGTCTCCTTCCTTCCAGAGCGTGGTATTGAGGAGAGACTGCGTTCCGTCGGGAGCTGGTCAGAGTTGTCCAGCGGTGTCTGGGGAAGGGAGGGCATTTGGTTGAGTGGGTTGAGTGGTGTCGACGAGTGGTCAATAGGGCAACCCGAGGATGGTGGTGGTGGGTCTGACCGGTGCATCGGACAGCCCGATGGCGCCGACGCCGACGCCGGCGACGAGAGTGACTGGCCCATGGATGCAGCGGAACAAAAAACGGGTGGCACACGTGACGCTTTGTGTTTCCCACCTCCCCCTAAGCTTCAATTTTTCCGAGATATGTCGGCCCCGCCCAACGAGCGCGAGGTGATCGATGTCGACGACTTAGACATATTCTGCACCGGCGTATTCCACTGCATCCGCATCGACCGTACCCCTTCACCGCGCGTCAGGAAACGCCCGCACAACCCAGTCACCATCACCCTCCCCGACTCAGACAGCAACGACCCTCCCCAGACCCTCCCACAACTCAAGTCGTGAGTGTACCACCCGTCGCGTCGCAGATTAACCCATTGCGGTCTTCCCACCTGCTCATCTTGCTAATGCATGTGGTAACTCAACAGACATTCCCCATCTGGTTCGCGTCCTCTTCCCACAATGGATCACTATACCCAACTCCAACGTATCACACAATCGGTCTGTCCAGTTCAGCATCACAGCTCGACAAGTCTGACACACCACCAAAGGAATTGGCATCGCGGACAGCACTTCATGATGGTCGCCCAACGAAGAAGCGCGCAACTGACGCCATGAAAATGGCTATGGATGCAGTAAAAATTCACAATGAATTGAAGCGCAAGGAACGCGCTCCAGAAGTTATCGAGATCTCGTCCGACAGCGAGACCGAAATCTGGCCTCCCAAGGTGCGTCATGCGACCCGTCTACGCGGCCAGCCATACGGATTACATCCCAGAGGCAAAAACTGGACGAACATGTTGGATCACCACATGACACCGTTGGCAAATCCGGCGACCCCGGGGACATACTAAAACTGGAGGCCGAATTCTCCCGTGCTGAGCTCCATTCGCCCAGCACATCTGATCGGGGTCATTCTGATGATGACGACGATAGCTGCATAGATTTCCTGGCCTCGCTGGATATTTCAAATGAATCAAATGTAATGTGGCGTGTCGTGGGTTTCAGGTCGGAGTGCTCATGGACTTGTTTCGTTGCAGTGGGTTCTCCCACCGGAAAGAAATAAAGCAGAAGATTTGACGCCGATGCACTGGTCGGATAGTAACATGTCCAAACCACAATCCCTGCCTCCTTTCCATCTTCCTCGAAAAATGCCTCCTGTCGATTATCGTCACGTTCCACTGGATTGGGTTTCAGTGGGCCCATGGGGAACAGTGAGCACACAATTGCTCACTCGATTGAATTTGTCTTCGTCTTATGCAGTCCATACCAGCTGTCTAGGAATCACGGCATCACCAGGTTTCCGAAACCATTTTATCATGCGCGGAGGCGAGAGCGACTTTTGCCTCGTCGTCCGCCAAATCTTTATTACGAGCAAGGGTACACCAAGCTCGAGTTAACTGAAAAGTACCCCCACCTGACATCCGGATGTAAGTGTTGCACACGTGATTGAGCTTGTGTGTCCAGCTTACCTCGGTCACATAGGCGTCAATAAAATCATTCAGGCGCAAGGTACTGTGGTACTTGGCGCCGTGGTGGAAGGTGGTGTGGAAGATTCTGATGATGATGATGATGATGGTCAGTATCGATCTCAGGCATTCAACTTAATGGCATTTCATTTGCTGCAGATCGGCCTCCCCTCCCTCCGGAGAACAGGATAGGTTCATTAGTCGTGTATCATCATGGACGAGGTAAGGTTCTATGATACTCCACGATATACTTCAGTGAAATTTCTGAATTAGTACATGTGGCACCGGCGCATTGTCACCCACGCGAAACATCTCGCGGTGAGTAGTCGCCCGCTTAGAGTTCCCAGGGATTTCACCACGGTTGCTGGACTATCACAGGTCCAGTAATGAAGTACTATTCTGTCTGCGATGTCGCGTTTAATCCTCACAAGTAAGTTACATGCGAAAATTCGCGCGCGCGTGTACCTTACAACATCACCAGCCCAAGGCAATTTCTGTCCTCGGGCTACGATCTCGCCGTGCAAACTTGGGAGATACTTGACCCCGATGATAATGACGGCCGCATGGGTCTGGACGCCATGCGTCATTGTGAGTCTACCTTACTGATCGATCATGCTCGTTCTCTTCCCTAACTCGAATACAGTCGCATTTGATTCCAGACCACAAGATCTAGTGTATGCCCCTGATGGTTTGGCACTGGCGATTACCTGTCACGACGGGTATGTGGTGTTGCGCGCTTTTGCCATTCGCATTTCAATAGATGTCCTGCAGCACCGTTCGGCTGTATTCTCAGGACCTCTTCGAGGACATGATAGATGTACATTTTCCATTCAAAAGGTTTCTCGTAGCGCCGAAAGGGTCCGGCCATGCCGCTGGCTCCACCCTGTGGGGGCAGGGGCCTTCGAAGCACCTATTATTCACGTCCTCCGAACCAACAGTGAAGGACGATTACAGCGGCTTTCATCATGCTTTCGATACTTGCAAAGGGGTTCAGGCAGTCCAGTTTGACGCCACGGAAGCCGGAGATGCTGCTACCTTGAGTCCCGATGGGACGACGCTTGTTTTGTTCACGTGGGGCAAGGATAACACACATCCTGTCCGCCTCTACGATGTTCGCCGCAAACTAAATGCAGCCTACGAGACGGAGGAGCTCGAGAAGTTCCAAATACGACCAGTCATTGGCTCCAATGAGGGACTAGGTGATTCAGAGGAGGTGAATCACGCTTCATTTTCACCTGACGGGCGTCTCCTCGCTGTCGCGCGGAATGACAATGCACTGCACGTCTACGATCTGCGTGCGTTAGCGCGCGGGCCACTCTCTCGGTTCGAGCACCACGATTCGGATGCCGTGGGCGGTGGAGGGTTTGGCGTTATCGCAGCCAACTGGTTGCAAGGCAGGGATAGGATCGGAATCGTGAGCGGGGGTAATGATGGTAGGTCCCCCATTCAATAAATTTGGTCAAATCATCGGGGACTAACTCCTTGACAAGGCTGCGTACGGTTGTGGGAGCCAGCGCTAGGAAGCTCGGATGAGGTCCAAGGCGCAGTCATTGGGAGGACTGACTTCGACGTTTCTTACTTTTCCATTGGGAATCGACAGAGCGGAGAGTTCCCACTAGTCATGTACGTATCAGTGACTTGCACGATGGCATACGTCTCATTCTTTCTTCAGCAGCGATTCTGGGGGTGGAATGCACACATACGATTTCACGAATGAGGATGGAATCCGAATCTAGAAAGACATATTGGGATGAGGGAGCAAACCACCAGACAACGCATTTGTAGGATTGTAAATTACATAGTACTTTTATTTCAGACACAACGCACTGTGTAGCGATAGATTGGATAGTCAACTAGCAGTTGTTGCTGTGGTCTTCGTGGTAGAGCGAGGAGGATCAAGGAGTCGTGCTGACTGCACATACTACAACTGTGATCTCCCTCACCATTGTTTGGACAAATAAACCGGGTCCGAGGTCGTGACCTACTTCCGACCGTGATCTCCAACAACCCGTAAAAAATTCGACCAACGCATGAGCGCGCACAATAAAGAGGTCCGTGCGCTGTAAGCCAACACAGAGGTCGGACTTTGAAGGTACAGGGTGGTTCAACAAAACCATCGCGTCGAGATGAACCACCCCCATCTGTTTTTCTTTCATCCACATCCCCATCCCGAACCCAACCGCACATCTAACTGATGTCTGACAACGAGGGAGCGACCAAAAAGAGTGGCTATCGCCTCGAATACGCGAGCTCTGCTCGTGCAAAATGCAAAGGTATGTCGAGCATGCTCTGGTCATCACAAGTCACGCCGGATGCTGATTTTTTATTCTTATCAAGGCGCCAAGCCTTGCGCAGGTAAGAAAGCGTTCAGTGCACGTATGAAGTCAAACTACATGATGTTTCTAGGAACCCCCATACCCAAAGGTGCTCTCCGGATGGGCTCCGTCGTTGACATCAGGGGTCACACCAACTTGTGCGTTCCTGCCCCTCTCCCATGTGTCGTTCTGACCTACACCATTTTGTAGTGCATGGCGTCATTGGGGATGTACTACTCCAAAGATCATAACTAATATGAAGGCCAAGTTCTCCAGTGCTGAGGACCTTGACGGGTTCGAGGACCTCAAAGAGGAAGACCAAGAGCGCGTGCGGCGTGCATGGGAGGAAGAACGAGTCGCTGACGAGGACATTCCTGAGACCGCACGAAAGGCAGCCGACGCAGAGGACGACGAGAAGCCCAAGAAGAAGCGTGCCCCTGCCAAGAAGAAGGACGAAGCTGAGGGGGACAAAGAAGAAAGGCCCAAGAAGAGACGTGCGACCAAGTCAAAGAAGACTGACGAGGAAGCCGAAGACGAGGCTGAAGCTGAGGATTTCGAGGAAAAACCCAAGAGTGCCCCTGTTAGGAGGCCCCGCGTAGCGACTCGAGTCGCGCCTCGAGTCCCTCTACGGCAACCCGTTGCCAAGAAAGCTTCTACAAAGAGAAAAGCTGCCAAGGTCAGGATGACACGGATTCGTGGAGACGTGCATCAGCCTGAGTTTGCTTATCCCATTAGGACGAGTCCGAAGCCTCGGGCGAGGATTTTGAGGAGGAGCTGGCTCAGGTGGAAGATGAAGAGGATGATGACGTGGAGGAGCCTGCCGGCAAGAAGAGAAAGGTTCGCGCATTGTAAATGTTTCTTTTCACGGTCTGATGCGACGTAGCGTCCTGCATCAACGAAGCAGGCGGTCGCTGCCAAGAAACCGAGGGCTACATCATCCCGAACAAAGAAATCCAAGGCAGTCGTCGAAGAGGATGAAGATGACGAGTAATTATGCTTTCAGGGAAAATTGTCGCTCACAGTGTTGTTCATTTATTGTCGTTTCTCACTTTTTTCAACATGACCCAATGTAGTTTCCACAAGTTCAAGCGGTAAGGTCTTGTAAGTATCAGAGTACGGTTACGCTTTATTACAGTCCATATGTGTTCTTACGGTTCAATGTTCAGCGTCTGGGAAGTCCTGTGAGTCGACTCTCCCAACATTGGGCCCCAACATTTTTGGAACACATCCCTCCGTGTGCGAGAGACAAGCATTACAATTCTGAATTACAACACTATTAAAGTTTCGCGTTGAAGTCAAGCCCCTTTCCGCGGCTGGCACTTGGATTGAACGCAGGGCTAGAGCCAGCGAATAGTTCGTAGAGTTCCTTGGCAGCTTTCCTGATCTCCTCTGCAAATTCTGCATTGGGCATTTCGGCGCGAGAGGTGATTGTAAACTGTAGGTAATCTGTGATCAAGAACGTCCTCGCTTTAGTATCCTTTCATCGAACATGGGACGAAGGTGGGCACACCATCGAATCCGGTCATGTAAGCCACTCCGAACCCATCGGGGACAACTTCACCCCATCCATACACTCCGACGTGGCTACTGAAAATGGCACTGGTAGACAGTGTCCAATGTGAGGAGCGGGTGTAGAGCGGGTCTGCGAACAGTGCTGGTGCAGGCAAGGAGGATGGCTTGGAGAGGCGAAGACCTGGTTGAGCGAGACAAAATTAATTGACGGGCCGAGGGAGGAGACAGCGACGAACCCAACATGTGTCTGTCCACACCCTCGCCTATAGTGGCTTCCGAGGCGAGCTGTGTGTGTTTCTTGACCGCGTCTCTCAACAGTCGCACTTTCTCGTCCCTCGTTTCTACGTCGATGATCAATCACCGAACATAGTTAGGCTCGCCGCGGCGCCAGAGACTTTGTCGCAACTCACCCGACCGTCCCAACATTGCCCGCACGAACGCAACACATTCATCGGTTACCACCCTAATGGTTTCCGTGCGTCCCTTGTAGAACTTCCTAGTCGTAGCAGCCTCGTATGTGCCTACGGGCCACGGTGTGACTCGCCCGTTTTCGCCACTGAATCGTTTCGCGAGCCGTGCATATGCAACTTGCACAACCATCTGAGCCCATCCATCGGGACCCACACCAAACGACTTGATCGCAGCCTTGCCGTAGTCCGTCCTGACGAAAGAAAGGGACTGCGAGGAAGCAAGATCACGCAAGTACTGTTGGGATTTTGATATTGCTTTATGAATTTCAGGGATGGGCGTCAGATCGAAGTCCACAGGTTTCGGGGCTGCAACGATGGAGGCTGAGGGCGATAACTGGAAATCTGATTGGGGGTCTGCTAGGAATCCCAGTAGCTCGTCGCACAGGCGAATAGTGGGCGTCCCATCCATGACACTATGTTCTCCCATCAACCCTGCAACATTATTATCAAACACCACGAATTGGAGAGGTTTATCGACGTAGCGCGAGGAAAGGGCTCTTGAGACGCCCGTTGGATTTGTAGAGGACTACGCGTAGCAAGGTAATTGTATAAGTAGCCGTTTAGGCCGAGGGGTGACAGTAGACGAGGTGCCTTCAGCCACCAAAGACGAAGGATACTCACTGCGAGTGTTCCATGCCACAAGGCCCTCGAAACGTCTACATAGTTTTCTGGAGGTGGTGTTGAGTCATCCAAAGACACCATAAAAGCTGATGAATGAATCTCGCGAAAGAGAGTTGCATTCCTGGGAATAGTGGATAAATGCGCGAAATCCTGGATTCACATTAGATTTTCAGAAAGCTCGAAAACACGATAGATGATTGCTGGCTACAAAGAAAATGTTGTGTAGCACGGACCTTTGCCCATACATCTCTATTGTTAGCGGTCAAGGCACCAATTGCAGGGTATTCATCTGTACTGTGGTCATATATATATTGAAATTGGCTGTGGTGCAGACGAGTTATCAGCGGAGGAACGAGAATAATCAAACTTTGCAAGAGATGGCGCCGGTGTGCACCTTGGAGAACATGTCCCCGACGTGGCTACCCCTAGAGGCCAAACCGCACCTGATTAAATCACCCATGCCGACCACCTTACCCCCAACTTCAGCCTTTATCTTCCAAAAGCGATTCTTGCGCGTGACGATGATATGCCCGAGATCGTCGTGTGGATTTGGGCTACCAGCGTAAGAAACACTCCAGTCGACGCCTTGTGTACCTGGGACACGGCAGCAGTCGAACATCCAGCTAAGTCGAAGCATAAGTGAGGAGGTGAGAGGAGCGTTGGTGGCTACAGACCGATAAGTGTCCATGCACAGTTGGGCATCTTTGATCGCGTCAAGAGCTAATTGACCTGAACGAAGGTTCTGCCTGAACAACATGGCGCCGCGAGCGATGCCAGCAGCACGAGCGGCGGGTGTCTGGGGAAGATGTGCAGGCTGAGGGTTGAAACCGTCTATAGAGGGAAGGAAGTGAGGATAAGCGATAAGGAGTGGTAGTATATGCTTACAGTAATATGATACATTGACCACGACCTAGAGGATGGATGTAAGAGAGAAGAAACGAAAGAGAGCTCGGAGCTGACAGAGTCTCTGTAAGAAAGATAGCCCAAGTCGTCCCACCACTCCTCCAACCAATGGTCTCTCTCACTCTTGCGCTGGAGGAGTAACTGCTGAAGGATAGGGCCGGGGCCGTCGGGGTGCGCAAAGTCGTCAATCTTGTGGCGCACGGAGGCGAACTCGTGGGCGGAACGGGCGAGAGGACGCAAGGAATCCTGGAGTCTCTGAAGAGTAGCGGGAAGCGAAGGGACAGGGAGGGGCGGGAGGGTAGATGGCTGGTGAGCAAAGTTGGGGATGGGAGGGGCGGTCGCCTTCCAGTTTGGTGGGCGAGCTTGAGACATGGAACGGTGAGCGACTCGCGACGCGGAAAACCTCTTCATCGTGGATCCTCTTTCACATGCAAAGCGCACAAGAATATCGAACCCGGATCAGCAGCACAGCACTGACACAGCCAATGATAATCGTCACCAAGGTGCACGCATGTGGCCACCGTGTGACGCAGCCCGCCACGGCAAATTCTGGCTCGGGAAACCTAACGCCATTCATCGAGGCAGAACACATAAGGGAGAATCAGGGCGTCAAGTAGCGTCACTAATCCCAGTGTCGAACGGATTGGGCTTTCGTCCGCATTTTCTGAGCTTGCCAATGCACAGTTGAGACTGATTATCAGGAGCCGACAGTCCATCACCCATCAAACTTTCTCGTGTTCTGACTCGTTGTGTCCGTAAACATCACTTTCTAGTTCTCGAGTACGAAGGTCACCGGGCTGTCTACACTAACAACCAACCCATAGATAAAGGAGCATGGACAAAGGGAAGAAGTCGCACAAGCAAAAGAAATGAGACAGCCCCACTGGCACTCACTGGCACCCCGCCAGCGTCCCCGGTGTCTTTCTGGCTGACGATGCCACGGCGCCTAGTCCATGATCGGGCAGAGGTGGGCATTAGGAAACCCGTTTTGTTTGATGCGCGGGAGGAGCCAGAAAAAGGGCGTCGCGTACGTGATGTCGGAGGACTCCATCTTGCCGGCACCGCCAGTGAGGAGGCCGCCGATGCGGCCGCGGCCGTCGGCGATGATCGAGCCTGAGTCACCGAGGGCGGAGAACACACCCGACTTGCTGTCGTAGGGGAGGATAGCCCACTCCATCGAGGTCTGGTGAGTGTTGTTAAAATATTTTCGGACATAGGAGAATATGCCGGTAGCACGGCCTATGGTGACACCGGTGGCATTGCCGTTCTTTATAACCAACAGGCAAGATTCACCGTCGTAGTCGAGCATATCTAGTTTGCGCATGAGGTCTTCCGAGATGAGCCCCCGAAGTGGAAGGAGGCGGTCATCCGGATACTCAAAGTTCGGCGCGCCGTCGGTGCGGGGGTACATCTTGTGTGTGAACTCGTCGGACGGAATCGTTGTCCCTGGATATAACAGTTAGGCTAGATGGCCTTGGTGAGATAGATCAAAACGCACCCAGGTCAATCACGTTGCCCTTAAAGGCGTTCTTGATCTTGGAGCTGTCGAGTTCGACAATGGCATAGTCCTCGGTAAACCCTTCCGTGCCAGCACCGGGAGTGATAGGAGGAGAGCGGGCGATGTGGCCTAAGACACGCTGGCTTGGTTTGCTCCACTTCTTGGATTCGTCGTAAAACTTTTCCAGGGCCTTTGTCGCCTCCCTCGCATCGTCCAACAACCACTGAGCCTTCTCCAGCTGCTTCGTAGCCTTCTCAACGTCCTCCTTGTCCTCGCCAGCCACCCTCGCCCGCAACTTCTCAATCTGCCGCCCATGGCGCTCAACCATGATGCCGTGTTGCCTTATCCTGATCTTGATAGAGTCGAGGAAGTTATCGAACGCTCTAGTGCCAAGAAGGAGGACGTCGCGACGAGGCACGCTGGTGTTTGTGTGGGCGTCGTTGACGTTGGGCCCGTTCACTGGGAAGAGAACGTGACGGGCGGTAACGAGCAAGACCTTCTTGCTGTCACCGCCTTCGGCGAGATAGATACCACCGGTACCCTCAGCATGAGGTGTGGCCTGGGCAGCAATGGAGAGGCCAACTGCAGGAGTAAGAGGACCACGAACGTCGACCTCTGGGTCTAGGTAGGAAGTGGGTTCGAGGAGGTTTGGACCGGCTGACTGGTAGTAGATGGACTCCCGAAACTCAACCTCAACGTCATCACTGCCGAACTCTTTGAGTAGGTCTAGGCAGCCGTCCGCCGAGGTGCGGGCGTCCTCGCCCAAGAGAGTGTCAGGAGTGACACCAATCCAAAGGACAACGGGGCCGACGGCCTCCCCCTCTCCAACCTTGATAAAGCGAACAACGTCTATGGATGTCCAGAGGACCCCCTGGGCATCCAGGAGCTGGCAAACCTTGGGACCCAGGTCCTTCCAGACGAGGTTGAGCTTATGGCCGAAGACTGGGCGGAGCTCCTTCTACTGGTGGTAAGCTTCGGGCCCAGTGGGCATTGTCCATGGTGTGGTCCCTGTACGGTACACCAATCTGGGGAAGAGCACAGCCCCGAGTAGTAGAACATTCTCTCCGCCATGACTTTAGATGTGTGAGTGAGTAGATTGATCCGGGATACGAGTGAACACAGATTTGAAAGATGGGAGTCGGAATCAAGAGATTAGATTGACCCCTAGTAGACTACTGCCAGTCTTATATACGATTCGAATATATTGGTTCCTGAAAGGACCAGGTCTCACTCTTGAAATCAGTGGCTGTCCGCAAGCCCGGTGAACGCTCGGCCGGTTTTCGAGTCGGTTTGCCTCCGTCATCGTTCCTCTTTCGGCATCGGGATACTAGGGGTTTAACGTTGAACTACTGATCCTTACTTGGTTCGTATGTCACAATTCTGACTGTAGTGCTCGCCCCTTCAAAGTTGCATAAACCGTTCAAATCAGTGAACCCCGCGATGTCGCTCGAAGTTCCGTCGTGTAACTCGTGTTCTCATGTCAGCTATGGATTTTTGCGGCATTGACAGTCTTTTCAGTTCGCGGGGATTCAAACAGATAGCTTTCCTAATGGACCTTTGCTGCTCGTTTCGACGCATAATGACTTAGTGGAGCTGAGCGGTCCACCGTGCTCTAAAATGCCTGGGCACCATACACCTGAAGTATTCTCTGCGTCGAGATCTCGCTCCCCCTGCTAAGACAGTTTGCGATGTCCGTTCTAAAATAATCACGAGCCTCTATATACACATTCCTCTCATTCATCGTACTACGTCTCCTTCGCCGTACCCTTTCCAAGCTTCATTTTCTTGATTAAAAATCACCTGTGTACGCACTTGCAGGCCCAGAGGTGCTCGGAGGGCCGTCGAATAGAGTCTGGAGTGTATTGAGACTCTGTCCAAATCACCCCTGTCGGGCGACCCCTCCACAGACAAAATTGTTATCCGAGTCGTATGCACCCCTCGTCTCCACGATGAAGTTCGCTCCCAACTCTCGCTCAATGCCTGCTTCGTCCCATCCGCCCCTCTCGCGCCCGTCTTTTGAGTGTCTCGCCCCGCTCGCGTCTTCAGGACTCAATTCACGCGCGTGGCCGTGATGGAATCAACGCCCTCACTGTTCGTGCGCATTTCATATGGTGGTTCTCCTCGTGTGCCCCTCTCTTTGTCGGCCGTTCGCACGCCCGCTCCGTAACTGTTCACGCGTTCACGGATTGGTATCAGTGATAGTATCAGTGTTCAACACGGCCAACCATAATGAGATGCAATCAAGAAGAGGTTTCGGTTGCACCATGGCTTCCATTGCGCGACGGAGTGCACTGCACCGACCCTGTCACATTAGTAGTTTTCTCTGCTTCAAGGCAACCTTTAGATCTCTCTGGGCACGAACGAGGCATGGAAACAGTAAGATTATCAGCGTCGGCACTGACCTCAAACACTTCGTGTCGAGGGAAACTATGTACTATTAGGCTATATGCCAGAGTGTAACGTTCAATGCAAGTTGACTGGAGGTACTTTGTATGGCGAATGGCATCGCACAAACACATCACTGGTCCGAAACAGTCTGCAACATTCTACTCCACTCGATAACCTTGGGATGAGCTTGTACCTGGCAGAGGAAGTGAGTGGTGGGTTTGACAGGAGTGCATAAATCAGGGTACCTTCTTTGCATCAAAGTTGAGGACTTGAAGTCCATCCAAGGAAGTTGCACGGGATAGAGCTACATATGCTTGACCTAAAAACTGGTGGGTATGGGGAGGAAGCATTCGATGGTAAACCTACCTTTCTCAAATACCCTGCCCAGGTCAACTTTGACCCGTTCTAACGTTTGCCCCTGAGACTTGTGGATACTCATAGCCCATGCAAGAATTAAGGGGAGCTTTTAGTCCGTCAGAAAACATGCCTAGTAGGCATCGAAAGACATTATCCTCCCACCTGTGATCTTGAAACCTGTATTTCGCCACTGGGAAGCTCGACTTTCCAGTTTTCAGGTGTAACCAGAACCTCTCGCCTCATCTTGTTCGGCAGCGAGAATTCCACAAGAGGAACCAGCATGTCATTTGTCGAAGGCTTTTTTTTCTCCGGCTTGGGCCGCCCATTTACATCAACGTCGTCATAGTCCGTTTGATACAATGAGGGATTCACAAATCGTAACACTTTGCCCATACTTCCGTTTACGAGCGATTCGTCCACGTTCTTGATAAGCATCACCTGAGCACCAACACGCAGCGTGAGCTTCTTAGGGGCCATAAAATTTGAGAGCATTTTTTCTCTTTGGGAAGGATCGGTGATTGTTCCGGCATCACTGGCAATGAAATCCTTCTCTTCCGTGTCAAGGATCGACATTCGGCCTTGATTCGATCTGTCGACGTCCTCTCTGCGCGGAAACCTACAGGATGTGATGAGTGAAAATACTTAGCGAAGAAACTGTACCCACAGCTCTGTTGGTCCAAGGCCGTCCCCGTATTCGATTTCGCGGGAGAGTGACTTGAACTTCGAGATAGAGAGCGGCGTTAACCGCCCGAACCTCATCTCGTTAAGCATATCGACAAATTCTGCATAAGTCGTGAGTATGGCGGTGGATTCCTTGTCAACAAACGTGACCTTGATCTTTCTGCCGAAAAACCTTTGTGAGATTAAATGTGTGTTTAATCATTTGGTTCCACATCTCCGCCTCGAATGCGAACTTCACTTTGGCCGTCCCTCTGGTCACAGGGGGAAGCTGAAAGAAATCTCCGGTGACAACGACCTATCCGGTTTCCATGAGGGTGGAGTCAGGAGAGGAAGAAGAAGCGCACTTGGATTCCTCCAAATGGATCCTTGGACCTGCGGAGGAGGCCAGCGATTCTTGCCAGCTTGTCAAACAAATCACCGTCTACCATGGAGACTGGGGTCTGTTACACAGTGGAGCTGCTTGAAGTTTCGAGGCATTCACCTTCGTCAATAATGAGTACTTTAGTACGAGCCCACCGCGTGACGGCTTTTTTGTTCTTCCGGATCTTTGAAACAAGTTCGTCAACGGTACCCTCTCCGATGCCGATCCCAGCAAATGAGTGAATGGTCATGCCTCCGATATTGCATGCGGCAATGCCTGTAACGTGCCACTCAATACAATTGTTCCATTAGAAGGTTTGGGTGTGGGCGCACCTGTGGAGGCAGTGATCGCCACTACATCGGGAGTCTTGGCATATCTCTTCCGGAGGGTGCGGATGATCTCCCGTAAAAGAACAGACTTTCCAGTACCTGCACAGTTAAATGCATATATGCGCAAGAATGAAGTCACTTCATTGCATACCAGCACTTCCTGTGTAGAACAAACTATTTTCAAGCTCAACAAGTCGAAGAATCTTTGTTTGCTCTTGGCTAAGAAAGACACCTGCTGGCTGGGCGGCGGAAACGCCGGTGGACTTGGACTTGGCATCTTGTCCAGTAGCTGAGGATATGCGGGTGGTTGTCGTGAAGTTGGATGAACTAGTGTATACATCCTTCTCCCAACTGGGTGGTAATACTCGTTTCTTCGCAGTCGGCTCATGGGCAGATGCTGGAAGGGGTCGTTTGCTACCGCTGGCTATGTCCGACGTGGTAACGTTGGCGAAGTTTTGCAAGAGCATGGAAGAAAGGCTGGTTTGGGTTTGCTCTCGTCCATCCAAACCAGCTTGAATGTCCCGAATACGCTTTGCCCGGGCATCAAGAGAGTTTTGGGAAGCATCTGAATCGGTCTTTGAGCTCGTGGACCAGTCTCGCTTGACGGTTCGAAGGCCCGAAAGTGCTGTTTTGGGGCCAGACATTGCCAGTCAACAGATAGGGTTGGTGTAACCACAGCTTTGGTCCACAGGACGCGACGTTGCGCATTGCACGGATCGCGACAACGCGGTCACGTGAGACTTTTTCAAATCACAGTGCTGTAGGGCGCGGGAGGTTACCTGGGATATTTTGTCACAGGTTGATTCCGACCCACGAGATCGTGCAAGCAAGGTAATTTATTAGACCTAGGGTTTCAAACGTCGTTAGGACCTAATGGACAATACATCGAAATTGCTACTGTTTGTAGGACAGAACAAAAACCATGCTAGATTCCCTGATGCATAAAATCTGCACTTCTCAGCTGCCCATTTCCACGCCAATCGGACGAGGAAATGACGATCGATATTGGCTTTTCACCAGAACCGGCCCAGGGTGGAGACATAACTTCACTGTCCGGGCAGAAAGAAGCCGTATACTGGACAAGACAGAGCGAGGCAAAGTTTTTATACTCTCATGAACCAAACAAACACAAACTCGTCCCTCCTGAGCTGACCGTCTTGGAGCCTCAATTCATGATTCGATTTCCCTCTAATGTCCAACCTGAAGACGGTTATTGACCGTCTCAAGAGCGAAAAAGTAAAGGAGCGCCAGGAGGGAATCGTCCTACTCCGCTCTACCTTCGCTCGTGAGGATGCGGTATACAGCATCGAAGATGGTCGTGGCTGGCTGGTCCTCTACCAGGCCTTGTTCACGACAGTCAAGATCGAGAAGGTTGACACCGTCAAGAAAAGTGGAAAATCAGGAACAGCTGGTACAGCTGCCCAGCGTAGGCTCTCGGAAGCCGCAGCCGCCGTGCGCTGGCTGGTCGAGCGGAGTGTCTGTCGTCTCAGCAAAAAAGCACTAACACCGCTCCTTGATCATCTTACTCAAATGCTCGTCCATCGTGGTCAATTGTTCACTCCCGTGGCCTTGGATTACATTAAAACAATCAAAGTCCTCCTCTCCTGGACTCCTCACATGGACCATCTCAAGGTCGACATCTGGCTCAAGCTCGTAGAGATCAGCTTCAATATCATCCTGGATGATCCCATAGAAGATGACCTTGTACGGACGAGGGACCGAATAGCAAGCGCTGTCCCGGCCGACGACTCTATGTACCAAAGTGACCCATTGCCGTCCGAGGATGGTAGCCTTGCGTCCACCGGTCGATTTGCCCTGGCACGAAAAAGACCGCTGGGAGAGCACAGTTCCACACCTACGCCTGGAGCAGCCTCTGACAATCCCGCTGATCGCCGCGCACCCCGTCATCCAGTGTCTCTCGAGCAGATTGAATGTGCGTCCCTCTTGGCCCTCTTGTTCCGTCATTCTACTGCACCATTCCTGGCCGAAGTGGAGAGATCAGACCCCAGCGATCCAGACAGCTTCCCTAAGAATTTCATCATGGTGCCCATCACGCCATCGCTGTTCTGGCGTATGGAACGTTTCTTGGAGCGTTACCCCACGGACACTTCCCTACACCACGACTTCCTTCTTGCATTGCAACCGTTCCTCTGCCAAGTGGCCCTTAATTGCAGGCGGGAGGTTGACGATCTCGCGTCCTGCACCTGGGATGCGCTGGTGGGATTATGGGGTACCAAGAACAAGCGGATCAAGGAGAGCTTAGTGGGCATCCTCAAGACACTCTTCCCTTTCCTGACGGCAACTCGTGATGCGCCGAATCACGGCTGGGCAGACAGCGTTCAGAGGCTATGGACCCTTCTCATCGGTGAAGCGGATAGTCGATGGGGTATTGAAGCCCTCTCAATCGATTCGCTTAGGCTGCAAGTGAGCGCTGACGGGGCCGATGAGCGAGACATATTCGTTGCCCAGACTTTCCGAGCTGGGTGGAACTTCGACGCGAGCCAGGCATTGGCGTGGGCGTTGCTAGAGTTGCAGGCTGATTGCGCCGAGAAAGTGATAGATTTGTTTTCTGGTCGAGAGGCGCAACTGAATACGCACTTACAGTTGTTTGAACATTCCGAGTCTGTGCACACAGGCTCCCCTGATGGAAGCATCCGTAAAGGGAAGCGAGCAAAACGGGAAGACCCTATATCAAGCCTTCTCTACTCATTACGAGTTACATCCACAATGAGCGTGAGGGTCTATCACCTCCAAATACTACTTTTCTTTATCGATCGACACTGGTATCGACTCCATAATTCACTCCAAAACGACGTAATCGCTACCGTGCTGCAGTTCGTTTCGGTAGACGAGGTGCCCATCCAGTCATGGGCATTTCTCTGCCTAGCAGCCATAGCTCATTGTGATGGCACGCAACCGTCTTCAGTCTCCCCTTCTGATGACACCCTTACGACAAACTCCCGTCTGCGCGGACCCGCCACCTGGGATCCCATATGGACACATGCCATGCGTCGCGCAAACGTTCCAGTAGTATGCCGTGCAGCCTGCCACGCTGCGCACACTCTTGTGGGCTATTCGAGGCATCTTCTCACACCTCAGCGCGTCCTTGTGGAAATCGAGTCACTTGCGAAAGATCTGGACCTCCAGGGGCCGAGCTTCCCCTACGATGCCGTTTGTATGTTCCTCGCTCAGTGTTTGAGGGTGGCCAGCCAAGATGTCAGGCTGTATCGCATGCAACTAGAAGAGAAGGTGTTGAGCTGGCTTCTTGACAATTGGCGGGTTGGCACCTCAGCAAAGGATGTCAGCGGCCGATCTCGTATGCCACCACATACTATCAGCGATTTCCTCGATCTTTTGGAGAGCGTGTGCGGATGTTCACGCCGCAGTGACCCGGTCTGCCGGATGGTACTTCCCGACTGCGACATCGTAAATGTCATGGAGAATCGTCATAAAACGAGGATCATCCGGGAATACCTACTGCACGCAACACTTCCCTCGCTGGGCCGACATGGAAGCTCACTGGAAAATACAAACATCGCCCAAGAGATCCCGCTACCGACGACCAGAACAGATCAAGAACTTGTGCCTCCCAGAGGTCGCGAGAGGAGGGTTTCGGCATTTCTAATCAAGGCTATGGAATCTCTAATATCTGAATGGGAGATGGTGAGGGATAACAAGATGCACCCCACTGCTGAGAAAGTCCGGCAGTCCCTCGATGCTGCGATCACCCCTCTTATGTTCGAGTCCCTTCTTTCCCTGAATGGGACGCATAGCAATAGGCGAGTCATCCAATCGGCTGGAAAGGTGGTTGTCCTTCTTGCTGCTTTCATAACGGACGCCAAGTGGACACCGGAGGAGAGACTCTTGATTCTAATGGCTCTCGAGCCCCTGGTCGTCAATACGGATCAAGAAGACATCGATGACGGATGGGCAGCATTGATTGAACCTGGCCTGGAGTCTGGGATCAAATCCCACATTCTCTGTAGCTTACAGATGCGTATCTCGGGCCACGTTCGTTCTCATAGCCAGCGTCGGTATCTGCAACTGCTTCTTTGGGAGAACGCAGAGGTACGTGTTTTTCTTTCTCTCTGCAGTCCTTACTAATGTTGTTTTGCCTTTCAGGTTCAAAATGCCTTTGGCACGGTCGCGAAGCAACTTAGACAACTGCTTAGCACCCTCACCGATCAGTCAACAGATGGACAAGATCCTGGAGCAATAGAACATGATGGATTTGGACCGATCAGGACCACTCAAAGTACCGCACCACAAGAAGAACACGCATCACCTGTGACTCTTGCAACACGCAGCTTAGCAGAAATATGTATCACCTTCCTTGCCTCCGTTCCTGCCTTGCAATGTCCGACCGGGCAAACACCACGTGACAAGGAGCTCATCAAATTGGTGGTCGAGTGCCCCGAAGAAAAGCTCCTACTGCTTGGACCCCCGCTTTTAACTGTTGTGCGTAGGAGACTCCTCACCCTCAGCCTTGATGTCTTGGATAACTTGCTGGTTAAATGTGCCGATCTCCTTGGAAGATACTCTCACGCGATCAACGATCAATTCCATTTCCTGGTCGTCGACTTGCTGAAGTCGTCGTTACATATCTGGATGGCGAAAGAAGCTGCCGCATCCCCCATTGGTGAACATGTGCAGGTTCTTTGTGGATGGATATCCAATATGATGGAGGCGGCGGAAACCAAGAAGAAAACGACTTTTTGGAAGATACGTGACTTGGTCGCTCGCTTTTTGGCAGGATATCTCGCAGAAGATCCGTCGCAGACATTCTGGCCTGCAGACTACCACGATGTTGAAATCAAGCGTCCCCTGAGTACCTTGTTGGCGCTAAATCTCGACGAAGATATTCGCGTTCGTTTTCGTGCTGCTGTTCTCAGCGCAGGTTTGTTCGGTGTCGACCATGACGAACTCATCCACGAGTACGAGAACCTGGACGTTTTCTACCAACTACTTCGCGATTCATTACCCAGGGATCTTGCACAGTACGCCCCCCTCTCCTTAACCGTTATCGGCCTAATCAGATTTGTCAGTTATGAGTGCATGCTCACCAGGACACTCTGCCTGGGGAACATCATGATTGCCAGTTCGTACGTGAGACGAGGACCTTACTGGCACCTTCTGGAAGCAGCCTTCCACAGCCCGTTGTATTCCCGCCATATCCAGGCGGTATTGCGTGGCGTTTCCGAGCGCCTCGGACTATCCAAGCCCAGTGAACTCTTTGAGGCTTACGCTTCCCAAATTGCGCTATCGATTCGACAGAATTTCCTCGACATCCTGCGACTGCCACCGAATTTACTTGGCTATGAGAACAGAAGAGAATGTGCGGAGGCGGCATTTCGCTTATTTACACCTGCCAACCTGATGAATGGTGGGGGGAGCCAAGAAGCCGTTGCACATGGTCAACAATTATTTGTTAACCACTGTTCCGCTACCCAAAAGACCACTGCAGACGGTCTTCGCGCTTGCATAGGAGACCTCATTGGCTTGCAGCTCGTCTCACTTGTTGACGCAACCCACGTTAGCGACTCCACACTCGTGACTCGCCTTGAGGAGCTTTTTCAGTCCCAAGGCATCGACCTTCACCCCCTCGGAGGTTTCACGCACTGCGTACAGCAAAATGCAGCAAGCATCGTAGCCTCTGTCATCCGCTCCTTTGGCGACCAAGATTTTTCAGATGATGGTGCAATCGTGGAGGGTCTGCGTGCTCATGGCCTACGAGAAGCTGCTCGGACATTCATGTCGCTGAATAAATATCGCCACTTGAACGACTTCAGATTTCATCCGCCGAACCTACCCCGCTTCGGCACCAGCACCATCCTGCGGTCTTTGCAGTGGTGCACTTCAGTGGCAGTCTCAGAACATGTCACTGCCATCTCGTACCATGTCCTTCACCAGATTTTCGCAGAGCTACACTCCACACCATTTGTCAACGAACAACTTCGCTTGCTGAACGGTATCAGTCTTTTGGTCGCTGTCCTGGCTGAAAAGTTCAAGGATCCTACTCTGCTCCATGCATTCATCCAGAAATCATCTTCGTTGCTAGCGCAAGCAGATCTCACTCGAGCCGCACAATCATATCTGGAGTGGGGCTTCTCCGTTTATCTGATGGAGGACCAACTTGACCAACGTTTCCCCGATATCCTGATCCGTGTTTGCGCCCTGTTGGACGATGACCATGCCACTTCACGTGTGTCCAGTGCACCAAACCGGAATCGAGAACTCTCGCTGTGGATTGACGCGCAGGCACTTGTGCTTTGCGGGAATTCGAACATTAAAGCACAAATTTTGAAAGCTCTCCCGGCGTGGTCCCATCAGCCCTCACCAGCTCTCCTCTCCGTCGTCGAGGATATTACTGCCGATAGCCTGTCTGTCACCCTAAGCGACCATCGCATAGCCTCAAACAAGTTCCGGCTTGTACGAAAATTGGTAGAATTGGCCGAGCAACATGCATACAGCAAATCGCAGTTCGCCATGACAGATTTCTGGCGTCTCAAGGATTACATTCCCCCGAAGGCCTATCTACAGCGGGACGATATTAATGCATTTGCCTCCCTCCTTGTCGCCAACACCGGCGGCATCTATGGTTTCGGTAGTGAACACCCCTATCCCCAGACTTTGCGCGCTAGACACCGGAGGAGTAACCGTCTCCAGGAAGAGGTACAGGCTAACCCCTCGCCTCACCGATCTGTCATACAGACTTTACTCGCCATGCTTGATGGGACCAATCCTTCGGAAGTCTATCTTGTCTATCTTACTCTCAAATCCCTGATTTCCGCGTCATCTGAAGAAACTTTAGCGTTCCACCTTTGGTCTGCGGAATATCTAGCCCCACTCGAATTCTTCCAACAATTCCCGGTGGTACTGTCGATTCGCCCTACACGCAGCATCGCCGAGCTCGACTCCATCCCACACCCACCCACTGATTTCGCTCGATGGATTTGTTCTCTTTCAACACTTCTGAACGACATACTGAACTCTTCCGACAAGTTCTATGCTCAACTTACTCCGCTCATTGCGAATAACCCCCAGTTCGCGGAAGAAATACTTCCCATCCTCGTTCACACCCTACTTTCAAGGGGACTCTCACAAGGTGCACCCTCGGCTACATCCGCAAGAAAGAATCTTTCGGACTACTTCACTGCTATACTGGCTATGGAGGACCCTAGTCGGTCTTGTATGCGTGCTGTAGTCGACGTCATCCTTCACCTGCGTAGCTTCCGCCCTGTTGACTCCGATGACTGGTTAACACACGACAAATGGTTGGATGTCAACTTCCGCCTCTTAGCGAAGAGTGCAGTTGGCTGCGGATCATATACCACCGCGCTATTGTTTCTAGAGCTTGCATTCGAGTATGGGCAACTCGACAAGGAGTCTCCCGATGGTATCGAGCATCTGCTGTTCGAGATATATGGGCATATCGACGAGCCTGACGGCTTTTATGGCATCAAGACTACTGACCTCCACCATTTCTTGATCAAACGCTTCCATCACGAACACCAATGGGACAAGGCGTTCCGTTTCCATGGTGCAGCAATCGAGGCTGGTAGTCGCGAGTCGATTGATGCAGACGGTCTTCTCCAATCTTTCCATGCATTCGGTTTCGACAGCCTCGCTATTGGCACTCTTCAGAGCTCGCAGAAAGGATTCCAGTCAGACGATGCTTCATCGACCATGTCATATCAACTGGGATGGCGCACTGAGACCTGGGATTTGCCCGATACTGGAGACTTTCAGGATTCCAACATTGCCCTTTACCGTGCTCTCCGTGCCATTTACCGCGAAAGGGATTCACACGTAATTGACGCCACTATCCAATCCGCCCTATGTGATGCTATGGAACGCTTGCGAACGCTCGGCAATGAAGACATCTCGGAGATCCGAGAGATAGCACGGAATATTATGTGTCTCAATCATCTCACACAATGGAGACGAGGGCCCGTCCAAGACCACCTCAGCCGCAAGTCTCCGGACATCCGGTTGATGACGCACCTGGTTGACATCGATCCCGAGTTTGAGTGAGTACTCAACGTCGACTGGCTAATCAGGCGCTCATAGTCAAGTTCAGATTCAGCAGTCTCGAACGAATACTAGCGACTAGGGCTTCTTTGATCCGCTCTGTCAGACGAAAGGAAGAGCGCGAACGGATCGGGGACATGATCACACCGTTTAACAGTAGTCTACTGGAACTCGAAAAGCGGTGCCTTGTCCGCCTTTCCGTCGCGGCCCGAAAATCGAACAAACTTCAAGTGGCACTAAACTCCATCGTGAAGGCCCGACGTCTTGAGGGCATCTCCACTCATGAAGTGTCTGAGGAGTTTGCGCACGTTCTTTGGCTTCAAACCGAGCAAAAGTTGGCTGTTCAGTTCTTGAAAGATCTTCTATTTCGACAGAACCAAACCGCTTCAAGTGAGCCTCAGCTGGTTATCGAACGTGCACTCTCGATGGCGCGTCTGGTGGGTGCTCCCTCATGACCATGTCAGCGTTTTATAAAATTATTCAACGATAGGGATCCTGGATTTCGGAAGCATGTTTGGAAAAGCCGATGGACATCAAGCACAAATACTTTGATGCAGCAACGGCACTCGCTGCAGAGGTGGAGAAACAAATCGACGCTCGCGGAGACGCATGTGGCAGCGTCTTCCACAAATGTGCACTCTTTGCCGAACATCAATATCACGCCATCATCAAATCACCGGATGCCGTACGGTGGAAGACGTACGTGGATCGCAAGAGTCAAGAAATTAGACAAAGGGAAAGCCAACTTCATCGAACTCTGCCAGGCACAAATGAGTACTATGCCCTCTTTGAGGACCAGAAGAAGGCAAAGGCCGTTCTAGCAGAGGATGAAGAGGCTTCCAAACAACATGATGGGGCGCTAGTCACGTTCCTTGACCTTGCCATTAACATGTACTCGCGATGCCTCGCCGCCTCGGACATCTTTGACGACGACGTGCCTCTTCGCTTTTGTTCTCTGTGGTTTGGGAATTTCGAGGATTGGAGACTACACGATACGTTGAAGAAGGCGGTCGTTCGGATACCGTCGAGGAAATTTGTCTTCCTATCTCATCAACTTTCTGCTCGTATCTCTCGGCCTTCACAAGGTGATTTGCCAGCAAGCCAACAAATACTTCAAGGGCTTGTCATCCGAATGTGTCAAGAACACCCCTTCCACAGCCTGTACCAAGTCTACTGCATACGACCCGAGAAGTCCGCGCAATCATCATCCAGCAGAAGACTATCTAGTCGTCCCGAGTCAACATTGCCGCAAGCTCAAGTCGATCGTTCCAGCGCCGCGTCTGACATCTTTGACCGACTGCTAAGCGATCCAGGATATTCCACGCGCGTCAAAGCGATCGAGCAGGTGTGTGATGCATCCATCGAGTGGGCCAAGTACCCTGTCAAGGACAACCGCGCCATCAAGAAAGTCAACGGTTTGCTGTACATACCAGATAACCTGACGATTCGACGGCTTCGCGACATTCCGGTGCCGGTTGTCACGTCTCACCCAGCTATCGATACTACCTTGAAGTACGACCGCTGTGTCTGGATCAGCCACTATGATCCCACCTTCACGAAAGCGGGAGGAGTCAACATGCCAAAGATCAGCATCTGTTATGGTTCTAATGGTGAAAAATTCAAGCAGCTGGTGAGCGATTGGCGAGCGCGAGTTTTGTCGGGAGGATGCTGACTCTGTCTCCAAGTTCAAAGGCGGGAACGACGATCTGCGACAGGACGCTGTCATGGAACAAGTTTTTGACCTGGTCAATGTCGTCCTTGGGTGTGACAGGGAGACCAAGAAGCGCGATTTGAAAGTTCGCGGATATACGGTCCTACCTCTTGCAGCTCAAGCCGGAGTTTTAGAGTTTGTTGGCAACACGGTTCCACTTCAAGTGTGGCTAGGGAACGCCCATCCAAGGTGAGTGAATGCGACCAAGTCCATCTTGACTAGGTTGTGACCTTTTTTTTTCTTTTCAAGGTATCGTCCCACCGATCCCAAGCACGCCGACGTTCAAGCTATACTCAAACAAACACGAGAACGTCACCAGGGCAAGGTGGAAGCGATGGTTGCGCAATTTAAAGACATCTGTGACAAGACGGCGCCCGTCATGAGGCACTACTTTACCGAGAAGCACAAATCGCCCATCGCGTGGTTTGCGATGCGACTAAACTACATACGGAGCGTCGCGACCACGTCGATCGTGGGGCACGTCTTGGGTCTTGGCGATCGACACGTATCCAACATTCTGATGGACAATGGGACGGGGGAGGTCGTGCACATCGATCTAGGGATCGCCTTTGACCAAGTAAGCACCTCTGTAGGCCGATCCGCCATTCATCTCACGTTGATCGTCCAGGGAAAGTTGTTGCGCGTCCCGGAACGTGTCCCGTTCCGGATGACGCGCGACATGGTGGACGGCATGGGCTATTCGGGCACGCAAGGCGTCTTCCAGCGATGTGCGGAAGAAACCCTGCGCGTTCTCCGCGAGCGGTCGGACGTCATCATGACCGTGCTCGAAGTCTTCAAGCACGATCCCCTCCACTCCTGGTTCGTCCCCCCCTTTTTTTTCGCGTCTGTTTGTTTGCTTATCGATGCCCCAGGACCGCGAGCGAACTCAAGATCAAGAAGATTCAGGACAGCACCAACGAGCCCGTCGGGCGCGTTACCAGGGAAAATTCACGGTTCGGGCTGGGTCACGACCCCGCGGCGAGCAGCGCGCCCGTCAACGAAGCCGCGGACCGTGCGCTCAACTCTGTGGCTCGCAAATTGGACAAGTCGCTCAGCGTCGAGTACACGGTCAACGAGCTCATCGCGGAGGCGACGGACGTCGTCAACCTGGCTACGATCTATCATGGTACGTCAATGAGCACTAGATCCCCCGTATCGCCGCCCTGATAGAAGAACAGGTTGGAGCCCTGATTATTAGAATAGAGTTTTCTTCGATCCTCGACAGACGATAAGATTACCTTTTGGCTCTTCCGCTCAAACACTTGTATCGTTAGCCAAGTCTCCAAGCCAGAACACTTTGAGATCAGCATTCTATAACTTCTACTGGACAATACAATTTAATTGCACGCCAAAAATGATTCACTGCACATTTCGAGACTAGTCTAGTAAGGACCAACATGTCAAGGTATTACAAAAGTCGAGGATATAAAGGGGGGAAAAACCCCAGGGGATAAGGCATGGGGGGTACAAGCGCAATTCCAGAAACTTTCGGGATGCACACATTTCGAGTAAACGAATGGAGCCGATGCAGAGTGACAGAGATGCAAAAAAAAAAAAAAAGGTCGAGTGGAATCATAGAATAGATATCGTCCATATTGCCAATGATCGCAACGTAGCACGGTTACTTGGATTTTGCAATTTCGCGGGCGGCTTTAATCAGCGGAGACAAGGTGCGGAGGGGCTCGCAAAGTTTGAAGAAGGGGTGCTAAGCCGAGTTGAGCATGGGACGATGGGGTGTGGGGAATGAACTCACGTCGAGCAACTGCGATGCCGTGGGCCGTTTTTCGGCGTCGACCTCCAACGTTTTCGCCAAGTAGTCACTGAAAACTGGAGACAGCGCCTCTGGGTTCGCGATGGTAGGCGTGCCATTCGTCGCAATCAAATAGAGTGCTTTCAGTGGGTTTTGGTTGAGGTACGGAGGTTCACCCTCGATCATCTCTGGCAATGGAATGAAGAAGCCAAACGATGGGACTGGTCGTCAAACTTGCCTATGGCCATGATTCCGAGACTCCAAATGTCCACCTTTGGACCATACTCTTTACGAGTGACGACTTCTGGTGCCATCCAGTACGGGGTACCGACCATGGTGGTGCGTTTTGAATTGTTGGGATCCGATATCTGGGCGCAGAAACCAAAGTCGGCTGGACGAGGTGTGAGTCGTGCGCAAAATCCAACACGAGTACCCACTCAGTTTGATATCGCCGTTCATGCTGAGCAAGACGTTGTCACTCTTGATATCGCGATGGATGACGCCATGTCTGTGCAAGTGTTCGAGACCCTGGGCTGTTTCCCTGGATACCGCGGCTATTTGTCCTTCGGTCATCAGGTTGGCGGTGACGACGTCGGTGAGCGAGCCTCCTTCCATGTACTCCATGACGACCCAAAGGTCGTTCTTGTGCAGGAACGAATCGATGTAATTGACAATGTTGGGGTGCCTCGATGCGCGCATGACGAGAATTTCGTTGATGATCAAATCCTTCTTGGGCTGCTTGTCGAGATCCATTTGTTTGATGGCGACGGAGAGATTGGTTCCGACTTGGTAGGCAGTGTACACGCCACCGGAAGCGCTGCGATGGTGCATCGTCGACGGGCGGCCAAGGAAGAAATGGAAATAGCTCACCCCTGGCCGATCTTTACCAAATTTCGGTACAGCTTCGTCGGGTCGGCATCTGTACATATTTGCTGCAAGCGGCGGATGATGTCGTCGGAGCCCTCCTTGTCCTTGTCCTTTTTCTCCCTTCGTCGTGGGGTAGCGACGCCGGCGGTCTTGGCCAGGCTGGCGGCGGCGGGGCTGGGCTGCTGGGGCGCTGCCCTCGGGTCCTTTTCCCTTGCCGTTTGGGGGCCTTTAAGTGTGATATCAGATCGAGAAGATCGAGAAGAGTGCTTAGAAGGTGGCTTTGGCGCACCGGTTTGGGGAGGGGTCTGGATGGCACCCACGCTGGGGGGACGTCTTGTCCGGGTGGTGGTGTTGGCGCGGCCGAGATCCTGGGCCTTGCTGGTGCGGATTGGGGTGCGCTGCGAGGTGGAGCGATCGAGGGAGGGGAGAGCGGTGGTGGGAGGGGCTGGTGCGGGGCGGTAGGAGCTGGGGGACGGTGCGGAGGGGGTGGATGGGGACGGGACGATGGGAGATGGCAGCGGTTTCTTGGGGGGAGGGGGCGCGGGACGCTAGAGGAAGGGGATGAGCAGATGCGATTGAGAGATGGAGACTGCGCACAGAATTCTGGAGGGGAGGCTCGGCGAGGGGCTTTTGGCCGCCGATGTAGGGGGTGGTCTCGACGGCGCCCATCTTGTCCCAGACGTCGCCGTGGCCCTCCTGATAGAACTTGACAATGTCCATGACGGCCTGTGGGTTCTTTTCCTGCTCTAATCTGGAGATGCCGCTCTCCTGGAGGAGCTGCTGCCACTCCTTGGGGAGCCCGGTGAATTCGCCGGTGGAGGAGTTGAAGCCGACGTGGGTGAGATGGACGGGATCGTAGGGGGTGCTGATCTCGAGACGCTTGGAGTTGTTGAGGAGCTCGGACATGAAGCCGAGCATGCCCTTCTTCGACTTGATGGTGGTGCCGCTGCGGGACCTGGGGCCGGGGGCGGTGGCGAGGACATCGGGGACGGCGGGGAGGGGGTCTGAGGGATCGGGGGCAAAGGGGAGGTCGGGGGTGGGGATGGGGACGGAGAGACGTCTGACTGCGACTGCGGACTGGGCGGGGAAGAGGTCG